>JANHFT010007420.1:15741-39642 GCA_032467955.1 Pseudoxenodon macrops
CCCCCTGCTCAAGCAGGAGACTCTACACCATTTCCGACAAATGGTAGTCCAATCTCATCCTGAATGTCCCAAGTGTTAAGAGTAGCACTGGAAGCTGTGGTTCCTTTTTATCATGAGTACATATATTGTTCAGCTGAAATCTCTGTAAGCCTTTAGATCAAATGGTGTTCCATGTGTAGTGGCTGAGAAGACTTTGCTTTCTTTTTTAGCCTTCCAGTTATTTAAAGCTATATCTTGTTTCTGCTCAATGTGTTCTTTTCTAAATAAAGCATACAGTACATATCCTTTTCCTTTGAAGTCTCCTTTCTGTAGTGTTGACTATCTTTATGGTTCTGTACTGTTGTCTCTCTTTCTGGGCTTTTTCTGAATGATTCTAGTTGCTTTATGTCCATAGAAAGTCAAATTAAGAGAAAAAATAAACGTTTCCTAAAGTTTTTTTTCTAGAATCCGGATTTTTAACATGTACATTTTCTCCAGGTCATCTGAAATTGACAGATCCATCTTAGATTCATCTATTTGCCATAAATCTGTCAGGTTCTTAAAACATTCTTTATATATATTGTGATAATCAGAACTAAAATGCCAATTTTTTATTTTAAAATTAGAATCTAAAATAAATACCCAGTCAGTGGTATGGTTACACATTAATTGTCAAGAAAGCTATAGTGCTTATAGATTCTTTATACATCAAG
The DNA here is from genome assembly GCA_032467955.1 of Pseudoxenodon macrops. Classification (NCBI taxonomy): domain Eukaryota; kingdom Metazoa; phylum Chordata; class Lepidosauria; order Squamata; family Pseudoxenodontidae; genus Pseudoxenodon; species Pseudoxenodon macrops. Next base: position 16,434 of record JANHFT010007420.1, read on the forward strand.
AAACAGTCTCCTAGGAATAGGAGCATCAATCATAACAATTTTTTTTAAAAATTAGACTTCCATTTTTTCCAGTGACAATGTGTTTCCCCACCTCTTTTTATCAGTGAACTGCACAACAAAGGAGCAATTTGTTATGTTGTAGGCCAGGGCACCCTAGAGCTTCCAAAATGTGCATCTTTATGAACTCTATCCACTGTAGCTGCACAATTTTTTCTTGTAGTTGTTAATTTCATATTTTGACTTTGGTTCCACTATTGTATCAGTGGCAGTGTGCAGGTTTGCTATTGGATAATATTACATGGGTTTCTATTGATACAAAAATATCAAACCTTTCTATATCATTACTTAATTTGGCTGTTCCCATGTTTTTACAAGTCACAACCACTTCCCAGTATGGAACCCTTTTTAAAAGTATTCCAAAATGAATGGAAATAATATCAATTATTCTAAGAGGAAGGGGAGATACAGTTAGATTTGCTTGAGTTCTCTGAATATACAATGATGACTAAACAAAATGAGTCAACAAAATTATTCCCAAAATATGAGGAATCATACATTTAGTTTGAATCTGTCCTTCATTTGCATTCACAGGAAGCACAATAGGAACATTTGTATTATGCCTTTTTAAAAATAGTACAAAGTAAAATGCACTAAGTGGCAGGTTGAACACACTAATATAGACAATTCATCTCTATCTCTGAGGCATTATGAATATATGAATTAATAAATCTGGCAAGACATAGTCCCAAACTCTGTGTTCTTCAGACGGTTAAATTGAATAGGAATTTTAGGTATCCAACCCATTTGGAGGTAGCAAACACAACCATATATCCTACCATTGTTGATGTTGCTGGATCTTCTTGTGTAAAATTTTACACTCAATCACGAAAGTGCATCACTAAGGACATTCTTTTCTGCAAAATGATTGACACAGAATTTTTTTTTCTGTTTAATAACCAATTGTTCTCCTTTAGATTTTTAGTGACACCCTCACAGCCCATTGATTGCAATATGTACATCTAATAAGTTCTTCAATGCTCAGTTAGTTTTCTTTACACATCTTTCTCTTATGTTAGTTGTCCCTGGAGATTTTATTGGAAATTACACTCTGTCCTAAACAGAAAAAGGTGGTTATTTTCATTAGAACATTGGACACTAAAAGTGGTCACTTAGAAATGTCTACATATTATGGCTACAGACGTTTGTCTTCCTATGAGGTACAAAGTGTGCATTCTTTGGGCAATCTGGCCTTAAGGTATAACCTTGAGACATATCACCATTAGCCCTTATGGATCTGATAATTAAAGCAAATATCACTGAACTCTCTACAAGATATAATTGGTGGTGCGTTTGTAAGAAACAGAGTCATATATTTCTGTTTTTCTATTCTATTTTTTGTCTCATCATATTCATCTCCTTTTCTCTCAGAGTAGTTGGGTGCCTGTAGGTTTCCATAATTATACAGCAATGCAGTGGGCTAGTCTATCAGTTCCATCATTACATAATGTTATAACTGCAAGCCAAGTCTCTATGGCAATATATCAGCACTCATCCAAACTTTAATTAAACCCATGCTTCATTTCAACAAGGATAGCTGCAGATAATGAGCATTTTGTCAACCTGAGGTGGTGTTTGAGTTAACTGTTATGCTTCGAGGGGAAATAATAAGATAGGATATTAAGCAACCGTGATAATACAGTCAGCTGCTGATAAGTCATCCAACCTAAAGGGGGAGCCAAAGAACTGTTCTGTAGGACAAAATGAAAAAAATGAAACAGGTCTGAACATGATTTCTCTAAATAAGGCTTGTTTTTGAATTTTTGTGCTAGCTGGTAGTAGTGGTAAACTACTACTGATGGGATTGCATTCTCACAGATCAGGTGTTCAACTCTGGAGATATTTATTGTTTATTTTATGGAGTTCAGACCTTACTTTCACTTTGCTCTTCAACCAGTTATGTTGCAGTCCTGGCTATCTTTTGCAGGTAGATCATCGTGAGGGATTCAGATCATTAAGTGAAAATTTATTCCACACTCCCAGTTTATAGTGTTAGTGAAATAGTACAATTGAACTTGACTTCCTCGCCTCCCAAAACCACTGTCATGAATAGATTACTTTATTGCTGCTCTAGACTGCAAAATAGGGATTGGGAATGGATTTGGCAGGGACAGTTATTAATAATTAGAAAGCATTCTGGGCTTTTTTTCTCATTGGTTGGAGGAGTTTGGTATGAACCATGAGCATGAATACCAGAGATAGTTTATTTTCAGATGTATGTATGAAGAGTTGAGTTTGCAGAATAGTTGGGATTAGTAGATGTTTCTACAGCACATCCAATTCTAAATTCAAATATACAAACATTCATTTTATGTTTCAGAAAGGGTGAATTTTTCTATTTCTGGTACTTAGCTTACTTTTCAAACTGGTAATGCAAATTACATGGCTTTATAGCCAGGCAAAAAATTGAATAGCTCATGGAAGTTACTGAAATGTTCACCTTATTTTATGTCACATAGAAAGGAACTTGCTGCATCTTTGATAGTAAAAGGCTCAATATTCTCTGATGAATTGATAAATTGATAGTCACAGTACAGAATCCGTTACTGATGAAAACCACCACTAGTAAATTCAGCTGTGAATGTTGACAACATTCAGGTCTATAACAGGAAAAGATCAGGCTGAGTGAACTGCATAATCTAATGCAATTGAAGGTTCACATATAATCCATTGACATCCCTAATAACTGCATGAATTATAACAAATAGGTATTTCTTTTTTATTGGTAATGCACCTCTCAACATGTAATCTAACATAGCTTTTTTGCTTCCTCTTTCCTGCATTGTTCACTGCTCACTACCATCTTATGAATATTTGATCCCTTAATTCACTGGAAAAATTAGGAAGGCAATGAAGAAATCCAGTTGGAACAATTAGCCTAAAGGGTTCCTTTTTACATTTTTAATACACATGTCTTAATGAGCTTTGAATGAGAGCATGAACACTTAAATGGTTTATCAGAAATCCGGTGCTAGGATTTGTATCTGTGTGTCTGAGCTTGTTCTGAAAGCAACCATTCTTTCTATAAACTCTGTTAAATTTTAAAAAACTTAGCATCACTTTCACTGAACCATTTTTGAATGGTTTACTTGAATAAGGTAAAGGTTTCCTGTCGGTCGTAACTCTACGACTGTCAGTCAATAACTCTAAGGCACCATGCTGATCTCTGTTTCTTGGCTGAAGGAGCAAGCATTGTCCAAAGTCAATTTCTGTGGTCATGTGGCCAGCATGGCTATACATCAAAAGTGCACAAATCGTTGTTACACTAAAGTGGTACCTATTAATCTACCTGCATTTGCATGCTTTTGAACTGCTAGGTGAACAGGAACAGAATAGAATAGAATAACAGAGTTGGAAGGGACCTTGGAGGTCTTCTAGTCCAACCCCCTGCTTAGGCAGGAAACCCTACACCAGGAATTGGGGCAAGTATGGGAGATCACCCCGTTGTGTAGATCTTGGGTCTATTACCTTTAAATCCCACATTCCAACTCTATCATTCTGTTCTTCAATGTCAGCAATATGTTTTCAGCAGCACAATGCTATCTCTGATTCTCAAGTAGTCCCTAGAGCAGGGGTGTCAAATTCACATCATCACAGCGATATCACATGATGTATTGGGAGTTTTTCCCCCTTCGCTAAACTGGGTGGCAGCGTGACCAGCATGTGATGAATCCGACCCGCGGGCCATGACTTTGACAGCCCTGTCCTAGAGTTTTCTCAGATAGTTTTTTCAGCTTTCTGCACCTTGGGAGCAGGAACCAATGAGAATTTAGGGAAGGCTAAAATAAATTTAAAAGAGGCTTCTTTTGGTTCGAGATCACATCTGGGAGACTTCACAGTCATAATCCATAATCACAGTCCATAATCATAGAACTGAAAGGGGCCATTTGCTCCCTAAAGTCCAATAATTGTTCAGTAGAATGATTCTAATTAAAGGATCCCTGACAGGTGGCTCTCCATCCCTTGCTTGAACACATCCAACCAAGGGGAGATTAACACCTTTTAATGTAATTAGACAGCAATTCAGAAGAGGTTCACCATGATCTTCTTCTGGGACAAGCAGGTGGATAGAGGCATTCGCTTTCCCTTCTAGCCCAAAGCCATGAAATGTCTACATTGTCTCCCATCTAGGTACCTACCAAGCCCAATCTCATTTAGTTTTCAAGCCCAAATGTGGGTCAGGTGCTTTCACTGAGACTAGAGACAAATCTGAAATGCCTTTCCCCAAATAAAAGCAATGTGTCTAGGCCTCATCCCAATGCCCTCTGAAAGCACCTTCAAATATTAAATCTCCTTTCAGCCACCAAATGTTTAATGACATCTCCATTGTGTGGAGGGAATTTGGGGTGGGGAGGGACTATTACAAAAAAAACTGAATTCTTGTAGAATCTGACAAGTTATAGTCAAACACATTTCATTCACTGCCCTGTACAAAAATGGGTATCCTGACCTCTCCTTTTTGTCCTTTTGTCTTCTGTCTGGCAGGCATAATCTCAAAACCAGATATTGTGTGGCTTTTTTTTTTTTTTTGATTATCCAACAAGCTCTCTCATTCTCAGCAGTTTTTTCTTCCAATTGCACAGAACTTCCTAATGCTAACCATAAGTTAACAAGCTGAGCTCCGTGGCTTTAACATTCTGTCCTGCTTGCCAGCTGCCAGAAATTGACAAGACCTTAATCAGACTGCAACCTTTTGCTCCTAACAGGCTTTAGCATATGCAATCGGAAAACAAAGTCTTTCTGGCGATGGAAAAAGTAATTTTGTATACAGGAAGGCCTAAGTTCTTTTTCTTTTAGCTTTTCACTATTTTTTGTCATGGATACCAAATAATTTAAACAGCGTGTCTTTCTTTTCTCTCCATTTCCTTCTTTGCCTCTTCAGATATCCGGCAACCCTATCTATAAAGGAGTGAAATCAGAGAACAGGGGGAAAAAAACTTTCTTAAGCAAAGCTAGCTTCATTCATCCATTCATTTTTAACTTGCTCACAAACACATGATCTAAAAACAATGGTGAGAGTTCCCCATAAAGAAATAATTGCCTTGGGTGGTAATCCATCTGTTCTGTTTCTCTTTCTGTCATGCAGGAAATATGAAATGCTAAAATCATTCTTCGTACATATATTTTAACTGATGTTACTGATGTGAATGGAAAGTACCTTGTTTTGTGCTGTTTCTATGTTTTTAATTATTTGTTTTTAACTTCTGCTAAGAATTAATAAACAGTTTCTGGGAGTTAGACAGCATGTAAATTAAATATATTGTTATTGTTGCTGTTACTAGTATTGGTATTATTTTAAACTAGCTAATAATTAGATACCAAGTCCAGTTCCTTCCATCTGTGCCACTGAAGCAACTGCCTCATTATCCTCACTTTTTTAAAAAAAATCCTGATCTTTTCATTTGCAGGTACACATTTATTGTATTATTTTTTTCTAGCGAATCTAAAAAAGGCTTGATGAAAAATTTCATCTTCCCTTTTTTTTTTTACATTTTCTCCAAAGCAGAATCAAGCAGAGAGAGAAAATGAAAGCAGGAGGTGGCAGACTAGCAACTTCTGAGAGAAGCTTTTAAAAACTGCCCTTTGCCCCCCTTTGCTTGGTTCTTTGTCATCTTATTTGCACAGTGACAAGTTAGATTATAAATCTGTAAAGATCTACCAAATGGTAGCACTTCTGTAATATGCAGACACTGGAGTAGTTTTAAATAGGTTTTAAATATCGGAGACATTTGCATCCATGAAATGTTTTGGACAAGAGTTTAATTTCTAAAATTATGAGCATCGGAAGCTTAATGTACGTCTCCACATTTTTTTGATTAAAAGCAAATATGTTTTTTGATGCAATTATTGACAGAATGCCAAAGAATGACTCTGCAGGCTACTTTGTTCCTCTGTAACACCTCTGTTTCACTGTCATTGTTATTATCGCATTGATGTAGAACACAGGTGTCAAACTCACAGTGTCATGTTGCCATCATGTGACTTTTCATGATGGTTTCCTCCTTCACAGAACTAGGGTGGGTGTGGCTTGCTTGTGACACATCCGGGCCACAGGCCACCATTTTGATACCCCTGATAGAAGTACAAAGTGTAATAGATTCACAGGAGTGTGGAGCCTATGTTAGAGGAGAAACATTGGGAACCTAATGTTATCACTAGGATTATGGGGAACCTTGGTCATCAAAGTACAAGCAAAGAAATTGCATCACAACGTGCAATTTTTCTTTTAAAAAATTGATCCTTTATAAATCCCATCATTTTTATGGAACACCATGTTTATGGAACTGTTTTTAACCAAGCTTAAAAGATAACATTTCTCTGATGTTTCTTTGATCATGGCTTCAAGGACCAACACTCATTCTATCCACAATGAACTGTCCTCCTACAGATGGTTCTCTTATCACTAATGTCTTTGGGCAACCATATCTGAGTTGGAAAAAAAATCTAGATGATTCCTGTAAAGAAGCAAAAAGTCATAAAAGCATCTAGCGCTTTGCTATTGCTTGAACCTGACTGGATTCTTGCAGATCAGCAATGGTAGCTAAATGCACAATATGTCTATTACATTTTGTTTAATTATAAGGTAAAGGAGCAACTTTTGCTGACCTGGTGCTTGTTTGCTTGATTACTTGATAAAATGCCACTCTTGAAGGACCTAAAGGCAGAACAGGTTCTTTTCCTAAAAATGTTCAGGGAGAGGTTAATAGACTGACCCAAAGTCATCCAGTCTTCAATAGCCTAAAACTGAACTAGTCTCCCCAAATCAACCCTTAACCATTGTACCACCCTCACTTTCAAATGGGTTGGAACACAGTTTCAAAAATTCCCAACCCTTGGGGCAATTAGCCATCTGCACTAAAAATATGGGAAATCCAAAACAAGGTCAATGAAGATTGGATCTCTGATGCAGCTAATTTCAGTTATTTTTAATGCGTGTTTTGCACAACTGTAAACAATTCACCATTGGACTTTGAATAACAATGCAACTGAAATTGATGGGGAAAAGTATGTTGGTTTCATGTTCCATGTTTAGTGAGAAAACCTGTATCTTTGTGAGTCATTCTATCTGTGATGTTTTCCAGTTTTTCTGGAAAAAGGCTATTTTTTTTTTTATCCAAGGGTTCTGTGAAGTGAAATGTTTAAAAACATTTTTGTCACTCGGCCCTTTGCCCTAAAATTTCCCATTGCTGAGAAGCAGAGCAGTAAATTATTTGTAAATTATTTCACACTAGGTTTCAGCAGTATGTATCACAGTTCTCCAGATGCTTACTGCAGTAAAAAGGACTCAGAGCCTGCAGAGACACACATTTTCATATTCATTCCCGAGTTTCTAGCTTTTTCAATTCTAGCTTTTTCTTCCCAAGTCAATGGTCTCTTGAGGGCCTTGAGAGACAGCTGAGGGGTGTTTATATAACAGTTCTCTCAGTTCTGGGAACTACTGACTCTCACCTCATCATCTCCATCCCTTATATGTGAATTATTAATAACTATAAATATTACTCACCTTTATTAATACACATATTAATGTAGTTCTCTTGGTTCAATGACAGTTAGCAAAGTTGTGTTTTTCCATGATACTGGAAGATTCTTCATTCAGAAACCACTGGAAAAAGCCCTTTGTCAATTTTCTCTAATATATAAACACCTGGGCCATACTATTTGCTATTAAGAGTGTAAACAATCTTATCCATTGAAGTGGATTATTTTATCAGTTTAAATAATATGCAAGCTTTGTTACCATTTCAAACTGGCAATTTGAATATATTCATGTTGTCTCCTCAGATATTCTCACAGAGATTAGGATTAGAGTAGAATTAAGGATTAATTCCAGAGAATTAAAGTGGGCAGATCTGAAAGATGACATTTTCAAAGTAGCATCTGGAGACTAAGACCAGAAATCTATATTTTAATAGGCAAAGTCACTCAGTAAACATTTGATAAAAGAGCATGTTCATTCTCTGGGATGCAATCCAGTAGCCTTAGATGTGACAGGAGCACTGAAATGTTGCAACCTAATTTCTTATTCTGTTTACCACATGTGTGGCAGATTGGAGAGATTCTTGGCAAAATGTAAACACTGGTAATCATCCCAGAATTGAGAAGATGACAATAGTGTGGTTTATTTTTTGTAATGAACCATTCTGGTGGAGCAAGAAAGTTAATACAGTATTTCCCTTTCCCCTCCAAAATAAGAGGAATAAGAGGCATACTCATCAGAGCTGAAAGTTGTCATCAGGTCATAAAAAATATGAAGAAGAAGAAAAAAATGAAAGAAGATAAAACTTGGCTGAAGGAGGATAGGAGAAAGCTACGAAGAAAATAAAAAGCCACATACCGTAGTAAGTAATAAGAAGTCAGATGGGGTTAGGACAGGACTGTTAGGAGAAAGACAGATGATTTCACAGCAACAGTTAATTTACTTCTGTGAGTCATCTCTGTATTAGAACATAAATATAAATCTGCCAAATTAAATAATTTAAGGAAACAAATACCCAAAATCAATAGCCACACGACAGTATTCTTTTTGCAATATAAACAACTCCCTTATTTTGGGTGTCTTTGAGTCAATTTTGAGTTCTGGTGACTGTCTAGACTTGTCCCAGCAGTTTTCTTGGCAAAATTTCTCAGGAGTGGTTTGCCATTGCCTCTTTGCTAGAGCTGAGACAATTTGACTGGCTCAAAGCCACAAAGCAGCTTCATGCCAAAGGTGTGGCTAGAACTTCCAATCTACCCATGATCCCTTAACTACTACACTAAACTGGGTCTCATCAGTAGTATAAAATGCAATATTAGATATTTGTGGATATAGATGTAGGTGGCTTGCATGAGGAAGAACCTTAGGTTCAGTTGTTGGTAGCAACAAATAAAGCTAAGAAAAACTCTTATCTGAAATCCTAACTAAACAGGAGGACAAATGGTCTGACTTGTGTAAGGCAGATTTTTATGTTCCTATACTACATGTTCAAGAAAAATATCTTACCTCAAGAAGAGGATCCTAAATTTGATGTGTATTTTATATATAAAACTAATATAAGCAATTTGGTGCAATAACTAAACTGGTAAACCTCATTTAAAATGTCAATACTGAAATAATTTCAAAGATAACCTGGTCCATTTGCATTTCTTGGGAACCACAAAATTTGTTGTACTATTCTCAGCAATTTGACTTCAACTCCCAGAATTCGCTAATAACTTATTTGCTGAAGTTGAGAAACTTTGTTTTAAATTAAATACATATTTTCCCAACATGGTGTATAGAGAGTAGTTGTAGAAAGTTGCAGTTACTATAAGAAATTCCCAACAGATTTTGCATTCTATTATGTGCTTTGAATGGGGATGTGGTGGTTCAATGGGGATGTGGTGGCTCAGTGGCTAAGACGCTGAGCTTGTCAATGAGAAAAGTTGGCAGTTCAGTGGTTCGAATCCCTAGCTCCGCATAACGAAGTGAGCTCCCGTTACTTGCCCCAGCTTCTGCCAAGCTAGCAGTTCTAAAGCATGTAAAAATGCAAGTAGAAAAATAGGGATCACCTTGGTGGGAAGGTAACAGCATTCTCTGCGCATTCGGCATTTAGTCATGCTGGCCACATGACCCATGGAGACATCTTCAGACAGCGCTGGCTCTTCGGCTTAGAAACGGAGATGAGCACCACACCCTAGAGTTGTGAACGACTGTGCGAGGGGAACCTCTACCTTTATGTGCTATGAATGTAGATTTCTTAGGATTTTAGGGATGCTAACTGAAAATAAATCTTGGTTTTAGATGTTGCAATCCAGTATTAAAATTCTCCCTGCCACCATATTATAATAGCTTCTGAGGCCATCTCTTTGAAATGTCCTAAACTCTGCAATAGGAAATCTACAAAAGCAGAACAATAGGTTGAACAGGGAAAGGCCTTCTCCTAGGCTTTTCATAATGAGGAAAAATTAGATAATCCATGGAGTGTTGAGAGAATCATTTATTTCATATCAAAAACAGAACAGTAGTGACTATTGCTCCTCTTTAGACTTCTATCCTGCTGTTTTGTCATCAGCAGGGGGTTGTGTTTTTTTTGTAATACTGCAATGTTAGAGTGCTCCAGCAGTGCTACTTGACTGCACTGCTATGGAATTGACAATAGAATATATTGTAGAAGATAATAATTCCAATATTTCAGTCTCATATCCTTCTTCAAAATGCAGTTAGCAATGGCAGCCTTATACTATCAATTTAATATGGTGCTGCAGCTGCCCAAAAAGCTAACATAGTTTTATCCCTTAACAAAGGGATAGAATCAAGATCACGTGAAGTGTTAATACCACTTTATAATGTCTTGGTAAGGCCACACCTGGAATACTGCATCCAGTTTTGGTTGCCACAATGTAAAAAAGATGTTGAGACTCTAGAAATAATGCAGAGAAGAGCAACAAAGATGCTTTGTTGGGAACTGGCGACTAAAACACATAAAGAATGGTTGCTGGAATTGGGTATGTCTAGTTTAATGAAAAGAAGGACTGGGATGACATGATAGCAGCATTCAAATATCTCAGGGGTTGCCACAAAGAAGAGGGGTTCAAGCTATTCTCCAAAGCACTTGAGGGTAGGAGAAGAAACAATGGATGGAAACTAATCAAGGAGAGAAGCAATCTAGAATAAGAAGAAATTTCCTGACAGTTAGAACAATTAATCAGTAGAACAACTTGCCTCCAGAAGTTGTAAATGCTCCAACACTGGAGTTTTTAAGAAAAGATTGGACAGCCATTTGTCTGAAATGGTAGAGGGTTTCCTGTCTGAGCAGGGGGTTGGACTAGAAGACCTTCAAGGTCCCTTCCAACTCTTCTCTTCTCTTCCCTCCCCTGCCCTGCCCTTCCCTTCCCTTCCCTTTTTAATATAGTGATTAAGAGGTACTGGAGGAAACCCATTTTCAAGTCCACCAGCAGCCATGGACCAGTCACTGTCTCTAAGACTATAGGGGAGAAATGGCGGGATGTAGCTCTATGTATGTTGCTTTGAGGTCCTGAACAAAGGTTGGATATAAATTCCATTTGTATTAGGCACCCTATGGCTTTTATTTGTAGATATACTAATATCTCTTCTGGAAAGAAAAGTTTCACTTTTTTATTTTGACCTTTGTCTTGCTCTTTGGCTCCCTCTTTATTTAGAAGTATTTTCACCTGCCTCTAGTACCACAATTATCTAATTTCCTCTTTAATTGTTTTTTAATCCTGGCAATATATAAGAGTTAACTCTCACACTACCTAAATTTGGCAAACTGTGCATCATCTGCACCTTACCCTTGCTGAAATTGAAATATGGTTTAATTCAAGTTTGGGTAACCTCTGATATATTGCAACAGAGGCTTGCTTTGCAGTTGTAACATTATGCAATGATGGAACTCTGTAAATACGACAGACTTGCATTTTGCATCACTGAACAATTAAGGAAACCTGAAAGTATCCAACTTCATGAACGTTCAGATTCAGAAGGATCTTGACAGGCTTGAGCACTGGGCCTTATCCGACAGGTTGCAGTTCAGTGGCAAGAAAAGTAAGATCCTGCTCCTAGGCAGGAAATACAAAATGCGCAGAAACAGAATAGCCAGTAAAATGTTCAATAGCATTGCCTATGAGAGAGATTGTCTTGGCAGACCATCACTTAAGGATGAGTCAGCAGCTGCCAAAAATTCAGTGTAGTCCTATGTTTCATCAACAACAGAGGGATAGCATCAAGATCACAGGAAGTGATAATGCCGCTCTATACTGCACTAGTAAGGCCACACTTGGACTAATGTATCCAGTTGTGATCACCATGATACAAAAAAGATCTAAGACCTAGAAAGAATGTACAATAGAGCAACAAATATCATAAGGGGGCTGGAGGCTAAACGATATGATGAATGGCTAAGGGAACTAAGTATGTTTAGCCTGATGAAGAGAAGGCTTAGGTTAGGGGTGACATGATAGCCACCTTCCATACATGAAGGGCTGTCTCAGGGAAGAAGGGGATTGATTTATTCTCCAAAGCACTTGAGGGACAATAAACAATGTGTAGAAGCTCATCAGAGTGAGATCATACCTGGAAGTAAGGATAAAATTACTGACGGTGAGAACAATTAATCAATGGTCCAGCTTGCCTCCCAGACCTGTGAATAGTCCATTGCTGGAGGCTTTCAAGAAAAAAACTGGACAATCTTTTGTCCTGGATTGTATAAGAAGTCCAACCTTGGTCATGAGATTAGACCAAGTCCCTTCCAGCCCTATGATTTGAGAGAAGGAGCAGTGATAAAAGTTAATGATGACATGCCTCAAGTGATATCATAAGACTGTTCCAATAAAATGGTGTTCACCAGTCAAATGCTATGAATTTAAATCCTTAATCTCTAATTACACTGACACCAAACAGCACCAGTTTGATTGGAGCAACACAAAAATCATCAGTCATGCTACCACCCGCCACACTCATGAGTTTATCAAAGCCTGGCATTCCACAAGCAATTCCTTCAACAGACACATTGACCTACAACCTACAACTACAAATCCCTCAGAATCCAAATCAAGCACACAGCTAACCAGAGACAGCACCAACCCTCAACCAACCCATACAAGCACCCCCAACCAGCACTTCACCTTCCAATGACCCTCACTTGATGTAGCCTCCCCATCACAAGACCCATAACAAGATTTCCACTGATGACTCACATCTGACCCATCATAAGACCCATTACAAGATACACCAACACCTGACCAACTACAAGACCTACTGACCATACGAAGCCCTTATAAACAGAAGAACACTGACATCCACTTCTAAACTCCACTGAATATGTTACCTAGCCTGGGAATGAAATGTTCAGAAACCAACCCACAAGCTCAGAGAATGAACCTTCACTCTCATCCTACATCCAAGTTACATATATTTGCCACTATTGCATAGAATGTAATTTCCAGTAAACTGGACAATTAAAATAATAGAAAGATGTGTGAAGAAAACTAGTTGAGCAATGAAGAACTATTAGCTGGTACAAATTGCAATCAATGGGCTGTTAGTGTGTCACTCAAAAATCCAAAGGAGAACAATTGGTTATTAAGTTGTCAGAGAATCATTTTCTGTGGCAATCATTTGCAGAAAAGAATGTCTCTAGTGATGCACTTTCATGAATGAATATAAAACTTCATACAACAAAATACAGCATTATCAATGGTGATGGGATAAAATTGTATGTCTGGTTCCTCCAAATTTGTTGGAATTAATTCCTAAAATTCTCACTCAGTTTAACCACTCAGTTTAAGATTGGGAAATGTCTTGTCAAATTTATTAATTTATATATGGATAATGCCTTAGAGATAACGATGAATTCTCTAAATTAGGGTGCTTAACGTGGCTCTTAATACATTTTACTTGGCAATATTACAAGGCAATATTTTAAAGAAGACATAATAAGAATGCTCCTTTCTATGAATGGAAATAAAACTTCCTGCCAAAAAGAACAGATTCAAACTAAATGCATGATTTCTCAAATCTAGAGAAGAATTTTTTTTAGTTTTAAACAAAGAGTTGATGTTTTAGCATTGATAAGCACAGTATAAAGATGATGTTTTATGAACCTGACAAATTTATTGCAAAATAGATGAATCTGTCAGTTTTAGAGGCTTGTATCTCCCAGAGAAAATTTACATCTTTCCTAACATTTTCAAAATCAGCATTCTAGAAAAACATTTGGAGAAAGTTTATCTTGCTGCTTAATTTGAATTTCTATGGACAGATCCAATTGGACCCATTCAGAAAAGACCCTAGAGATTGTTGACAGTATACAAAACAGCCTTCAAAGGAAAAGAGAAATAAAGTAATAGGTTTTACTGGAGAAGAAACAGTTGAACAATCCTAGGCTGTAGCCTTAAATATCTAAAAGGCTACTACACATTAAATAAGAAATAAAACTAAACATAATTTAAGATGAATTAAACTGGATTGCCCTGAATGACGTACTGTATACGAGTAAGAGCATGGGAAGTGAATTTCCACAATATTTTTTTAGACTTTGGATCTGTCATTAAATCACCTCCATTGTAATGCTGATCTCCAGTATTGGTTGATGAGGTCAAGCATTTAGCACAACAGTCTGAGAACTGGGATGACATCAGTGCCTTTTAAATAAAAAGGAGACAGTAACAATTTCACATATTACAAGCCCAAATATTTATGAATATGATAAAAAATACAATGCCAGGGAGTTGCCTTGGAAGATTTACAAGGGGCTACATCATGGACAACCAGCCAGAATCAGTCGCAATTAGCCTTAAGTTGTAACTTTATTGTTTATCGCCTATATTACAAGCATCTCACCAAATGGCTTGCCTTTACTTAGGAATGACCAGATAACACTCATAGATTTGAGGGGGAGGTCATAATTATACCATTTGTACTTGAACCCTCTTCCAGCCTAGTTGCCAATTCCCTACAGGCTAGAACCTGGATCCTTAGGGATGTGAAGGTGGAATCTAGTGAAATTAGAACTATCGTAAACTATTAGAGCTATCCTAAACATTTTCCTGGGCAAAACATATGCATACAGCCTGAATTTCCAAGTATTGGTATTCTGTGTGAACTTTAAAGCTACATTAATCTCAAGAATTTCTCCGTAGGCAGGATTAAGAATTCCATCATTAATGAATACCTTTTGCTACTGATCTATAAACTGTATGAAAATACTATAATTAGATTTAAGTGCTACTGGGTCAGCCAACTCTCCAGTTTCACCTTAACTAAACAGCAAATAAAAAAGCTGCATATTAGCCCTATTTCTATTCAATATTTATATACATTTGCTTTAAAAAAGCTTAAAGGATCTTGGGATACCTGTGGAAGACTTCCATGTAGTAGATATTGATCTATATGTGGAAAATCTAATTGTTTATAAGTGGCAGATGAATGATTACCAGTCCTGATTTAGGACTTACTATGCTCCTCAAATTGAAATCAGAAATTGATTGGAATTGATTCAATTCAATTGTACTGCTAAAATTTGAATTTGAGTGGAACAACACTAGAAGGAATAATGGTTGATTATTGTTGATTATGGTATAGGGTTGTGATGCCAAACCTCTCTGATAGCACCTAACCTGTTGCCCCAGCTCAGCTCCACTGTGCATGCGCATACACCTCCCACCGGCCAGCTGATTTTTGGGTCTCTGTTGTGCATGCACAGTGATGGGGCGCATGCAGGAGACATGCATGGGGTTATGTGTGCATGCACGGGGGGAGCACAAGGTATCATACATGCATGTGCAAGGGGTGCGGGGGATCACACATGCATTGCATTATGGGTGCGGGCACCCACACTTTTGGCATGCGACAACAAAAAGGTTAGCCATCACTGATATAGGTCTCCTGGGCTAGAAGATCTAGCCCCTTCCAACTTTTATTCTATGTTATTCTGTTATTCCATTATCAAAGACCCAAAAAAATAAGAGTAATCATTTTTTTTAACAGCTCCAAGAATCACAGTTGGTATCTACATAGATGATAAACCATAGAACAAGACAAATATTCTAAATACATAGGGGTAATTTTCTAATCCTCTAAGAGGATAATTATTCATGTTAACTCTTCTCCCAAGCTCAAAAGAACATGACAATTATTTTACAATCCAGTCATAAAAAAGAAACTGTATTCTAGTCATTATTAAATCATTTGTAGGAGAAACAGAAGCAAAACTTCCTTATGGGACACAATTAGACCCTTATTTCAATTTTGGCCATGACAACAAATCTGCAAGGTTTCTTAAGATCCCATTTATGACACCTAGATATGCCTGCAGCATAGTATTGAGACAAGAGACTGACCTTTATAGAACTGAAGCCAAAATCTGTCAAGATATGATAACTGCTTGTCTAAGGCTCCACTTAGTGACCATGTCAGCACTCCCATTAGTCAGGGAATTCCTGATTTACAATCACAATGGAGTTCAGAACAATGTGGTCATCATGTGACTGGGCTCAGCTTTATGACCATTTTGCAGTGGTTATAAAATGCGGCATTGCAATCACAAAACGAATAATGTATTCATTAAGCAAACCGGGGAGTTGTTGAGTGAATCCTGCATTATCCAGTATCAGAACAAGAGCATAAAAGAGTTGGAAAGGATCTTGGAGGACTTCTAATCCAACCCCCTGCTCAGTGAGTATTTTTTTTTGCCATTTTCTGCTGAATAATGAGCCAAAAAAAAAGATAGCAAATCATGGTAATGTGACCTTGGGATTGGCTGCAACCAGTCATAAATGACAAGACAGTTGCCAAGCACCTAAAATGCGATCATGTGATGGCATTGGGGTGAGGGTGGGCAGACATTTGTAACTTTGAGGAAAGGTTGTAAATTGCTTTTTTGAAGTCTGTTGGAACTTCAAATGTTCATTAAGTGATTGGTCATTGATTGAGGATTACCTGTATTAGACAGGCATGGATTATTTTGGCAGAAAAGCATCAGAGGTAAACTGCTTTCTTGGTCTTTCACCTGAGTATCTCATTGTCTACAAAAAGCTATGGATGTTACTTAGCAGAGATTCAGCATACAAAATTACAAAAAGTCATATCTCCTGAAAGTATCAATCCCTCAGATACACTTTCCTGCAAACTATTTTTCGAAATACTGCTTAAGAGCACATTTTAGTAACAATCTCGGCAGGTGGATATATAACCATACCTCAGCTTTTCAGAGACTATAGCTCTGGGATTTAAGGAAGATGGAGTTCAGATTAAAACTAAGAACTACAAGCAATCCTTGAGCTAAAACATGCCCAGCAGCAAATTAGTTTTATAAAATGAGTTTACTGTTATAGGGGATTTTAAAAAAAAAATCTGTTCAAAAAAATCAATTCCACTGCGTTTTCACAAAGGAGCTGTTCTACAAATCCTTGTTCCTACAATTTATCTAGTAAATATGATGGTGAAATTAAAATACCACTTCTTAAGGACGAAAAAAGGGATATCATACAAATGTAACCACAGAGAAAAACAGAACTTTGCTGCCTGCAGAACTCACAATTTTCCCTAAGGAACCTGAAAATAACCACAGACAGACTTTTCATCATCCACATTCACTGACTGTGAGGAATATCAGAGATCAGGAAGCAGTGGTGAAATCCAATTGTTTTACTACTGGTTCTGTGTGCGTAGCTTGGTGGGTGTAGTGTGGCTTGTTGGGCGTGGCTTGGTGGACATGACAGGGGAAGGATACTGCAAAATCTCCATTCGGTCCCCACTCTGGGGCCAGCTGGAGGTGGTATTTGCCGGTTCTCCGAACTACTCGAAATTTCCGCTACAGATTCTCCAGAACCTGGTGGATTTCACCCCTGTCAGGAAGGAAAAAAGAAAATTACCGATAGAAGGGAATATTTCTAGCTCAGGGTTAAAATGTGGGGTCCTTGGTGTTCTCTGAATGTGGTGCTTTTCTTGCAGGGTTTTTTCAACCCTGGTATTCTCTTGTATTGGATTCAGTCTATTGTTAGGATAAAATTGCTGGAGAAAGATTTGTTTTCTGATTCAACACAGCTGTTCTACGATGTGACTGGTTTCTGGATCTGAAATTGAAATCCAGGTCAAGCTCCTATATGTTAAACTCTTGAGTCCAAGCAACATGGAGGCTTCACCTTACCAATTATTCCAGCATCCATGAACTGAAATCTCTGTACCAGGAAGGCAAGAGAGAAACTTTTCTTAGTTTTGAAAATCATACACAAATGCTCCAATTGAATGCACAAATATAAGCTTCTGTGCACAGAATTAATCACCTCCTGAGAGTTCTCTGAGAGTACCATCAAACATAGGTGTTGCATTTAAATGTAGGCATCACTCTTTGCAATTCTGTTTTAGTCAGAAGGAATGAAGTCAGTCCCAAAGAAGAGAAACATCTCTTGGGTACAGCCTGGAAAAAAAAACCAGAACTTTTGAAATACACTTGAATAAGATGCTTCTAATGGCCTTACCTAATTCCTTCTCCTTTCTTTAAGTTTTAGGAAAACATGCTTTGTAAAGGTTTCCTTTCTGCATCAAATCATCTGTATCTCTTGTTTAATACTTAAAAGAGAATAAATCCTCCCCAATTTAACATTCTACAGATTGACATGCAAGGAAAGAGTGTCCTATATACTTGAAAGAACTATTTTGCTGAAGAGCTGATTTTGTGGCTGAAAGCATAAACTCCATTTTGCTCGTTTTGCTGGTCTGTAGAATGGAAATAGAAGAGATGGAGACAGAGAATATGGAAAATAAACTATTCAGGCTCCCCAGACTTGGTTCACAGATTTTTTCTTGTAAGGCTTGCAGATCATTTGTATATGTTGTAATTATGAACCATAGGATCAGAAGCGATAATTTAAGCTAGAATTCCAAATTAAAGTATTCAAAACCAATGCCCATACAGCCTGGACATATCTAGCAAAGAACCCATCACCTTCCTGGGTAATTGGTTTCATTATCCAATTGTTTTTAATTATTAAAAATATTTTTCCAACTTTCAACTGGAATTTGCCCTCCTTTAACTTAAATCTGTAATTCCATAACCTGAACTATACATACTAGAGAACAGGTCTTGTGTAAGGTAGCTTCGATATCAGGCTATTTACTCTACAAAAGCGATACAGTTCACTTGTTCAGGTAAAGAGACAATACAGTCTGTCTTAACAATGTACTTTGTGACACTTCAAAGTTTCAATAGGTTTTAATCTTCAATCATCCAAATTGTGTAAAGCAAAAAGGGTCAGCTTCTTACTTTGCACAAATCAGTGGAAACGAACAAGATCTAAATGAGGAACAATCGATGCATGAAAAAAAATGTACACACTTCCAAATTCTGTAGGATCCTTCATCAGACAAACTGGCTCAAACATCAGGTTGAAGAAAATCATCATTATCAAGGCCAAATTAAAAATTAAGATTTAGAATGGAATGTAAGCAATACCAGTAGGCATTATAAAATACATCTCGCATCATAGAAAAAACAACTAGCAAATTCCTTCTTACTATTTCTGAAAAACATGAAGACTAGGCAGAGATCTCAGTTAAACACTGAAATGATGGATGATGAATTGCCACTGTTGATGAACATAACAAAGATGATCCCACTACAATGACTTTTTATCTACCTATCAAAGCATTTCATGTTTCAAATAGATAATACAGCAGCAGGCTATTTTTCTTTCTGAGATGGTCAAACAACTTCCATATTTTTTATACACTAAGTATTACATGATGTTTATAATTTGAGACAAGGCTATTTCTGAACAGAGTTCAGAGTGAATGCCAGATTTCTTTGATTCCTGAGAACTTAAATTAAATTAATGTACTCTATCTGTGAACTCTGTATATGTATGGTTGACAGAGGTGGGTTCTGAATCTTCTTACTGCCGGTTCACTCAGGGTCGTGCCCCGAGCATGCGCACAAAGCGTGAGAGAGAGAGAGAGCGGATGCTTGGCAGTCAAAAACTAGAAAAACTAAAATCCAAGATGGCTGTGCCCACGGAGTCACCAACAGAATCGGCTCTGTGACATCACTGCTGAGTTACTACCTACTCTATAGAACTAGCTACAACCGGTAGGAACCCATCTCTGGTACTGGATGGATCCGGTTTACTTTCCTCCCTCAGTTGGAAAATTTCTATTGGAAAATCAAAAAGGCCATTATTCAGTCTCTCCCTAAAGCCTTCTATTCCCCACCCAAAATATTCTTTGGAAAGTCACTCAGCTTCAGGAGAACAAAAAAAATATTATCTTCAATTGGCCAAGAGATACTTACTGGATTGCACCCATTTAATTAACTTAGTTGGTTTTGAATTTGTTAGCCATTCTGTACAGTTGTTGCATTTCTTGAAAGTTTTTTTTTAAGATGCTAAATAAATAAGCAACCAATGATCTTTTCCCTGGTCAAATAATCAGTGACAAATCGAAAATAATTGAACAACTTGTTTCAACTCCTCAGGGCACCACTACAGGGCACTGTATGCCAAAGCAATTAGATAGAGAGAGAGTTTTTTTTCCTTGTCCCATCACTCTGCTGAACACCTAATTCCCACAGGACTGTCTTATATCTCAGCATATTTACCAGTGTAGTATGGCTGTATTATTTTTATCCTTCTCATCTGTTCCAGTACCTTCTCTTATTGGTATCATGATTATGATTATTATTACATTGCTGTTTTGCATGTAGACTGAGAACCTCTACACCAGAGACAAATTCCTTTTGTGTCTAAGCACACTTGGCCAATAAAATATTCTATTCAATGCAGAAACTATGGTCCTTCAAATAATACTGGAATATAAATCCTGGCTCAGCTGGATGGAATTGAAAATCCAGAAAATCTAGATGGATGTGGTTACATTTTCAAAAGAAAAAAAACAAGGAAGCCCGATTGCCTCCTGAAAAAGCACCTTTGGGACAACCATGATTGGAATGACTGAGAATCTCTACAGACTTTTAGCTATACAATTTGGGATGAACTCCCTTTGAATGGTGTGGGAGTAGGAATGGATTTCCAGAGGGGGGGAAATTGCAGACTACAGGACCTAGGAACACTACACAGGTGATCCTGAGCACAAAGATAAACCTCCAAGTGCTTTAATGACCCTCTAAAAGCATGCAAATTACCAGATGTCTACAAGGAATATAAATCCTTCCATTCCCCACTATTCTATCAGAGCT
Source organism: Pseudoxenodon macrops (assembly GCA_032467955.1). NCBI lineage: Eukaryota > Metazoa > Chordata > Lepidosauria > Squamata > Pseudoxenodontidae > Pseudoxenodon > Pseudoxenodon macrops. The sequence continues at coordinate 37,160 of JANHFT010007420.1, forward strand.
GAAGAAGCTTCTTGGATTAGAAGCAAAACATATTCAAAAGAAAAAAAAGATAAGAAAAAACAAGATAGTCTACTTGCCTCCTGAAGAAGCACCTTTGGGAAAACCATGATCTGGATGACTGAGAATCTCTACAGACTTTGAGTCCTATTTCTATACTGTATTTTGCATTATATTTTCTAAAGCCTGCCTTCATGCAAACCACACAGCCAATTTCGTTTCTGAAGCAAATTTCTCAGCACAGCTGTTCCTGACATTATGTTTTCCCAAAAACTCTCCATTCTGTCCCTAGTCACTCTGCTGCAACCTGATCAATTTCTTGGGGACTGCTTCAAATTACTTTCTGCAAAACTTATATCTTTTTAATTTATGGTGCTTATTCATAGGAGAATCACACAGTCTACTAACAAAGCATTTTCTGGGTATTTCACAAACAAAAATTAAAGCCATAAGCTCTAAAATGGAGGGGGGAAGAAACATCTTAAATAAATAAAATATTAAGGGAAAACAAAATGAAATATAGACTAGGGCTATTTTTAAATGAGCAAGCAAGGATGAAATTTTAAAAAAACCACCTAAATGTAGATTTCTGACTAAGAGGAATATTGCCATTACTGGAAAGCTTGATTTATGAATCTTGAGTTCTGCTGCACTGAACTGAAACGTAGACTAGGAAGAGAAAAAAATCATACCTGCAGCTAGAGTATAATCACAGAGGAAGAAAAAATAACTACATCAGTAATAAGGCTGGTATTATGTGCCATCAAGTCATTTTCGACTCTTAACATCCACACAGATAGATCTTCTCCCTGGAAGGCTGATATATATAGTACCTTTATTATCAATCTGTGCTCCAAAGAAAAAGAAAACTGTTGGTATGAAGTACCAGCTACATTAAAGGAAAGAATCCATGTTATGCTTAATTCTGACTCTTTCAATGACCTCTTCGTTCTTAATCTGTCCCAACAATAGAAAGAGTCATATGAGGTTGATCAAAAGTATTATCAAGTTGCAGGTGTAAGGAAACAGCACTTCACATTCTCAAATCATTTAAGTAGATAATGCCAAAAGTATTGTGGGGCACAGAAGATATTCTTTCGGATAGAACTTTATAGAGAAGACAACATAGCTGCAAATCCAGAGGAATTTTGGGTGGTCTGGAAGGGTGAGACATTACATTGCACTGCAGTTTTCCTCCTTCTTCTGGAATCGGTTTCAGAATCAGTGATGATTGAGAAAGAAATCAAGGCCAAGTCAATCTCTTTATAGGATTCCACACTGTGCTCAACACTTTCCATCCTCCTATTTAATATCAGTCATTGGTTTACATCATTTATTAATGTGGAGTCAGAAGATATCAATCTGCTGATGGTTTTCAGCTTTATATCCTTATGCCAGGATCAATAGGTGATGGAGGGCTTGTCAAGTACCTGAACTTTATTAGGTTTTGTATAGGGAGAAGTCGGCTAAGATTTATCCCTAGAAACATGCACAGCTTTGGATTCAAGGACCTTCCATTTACAAGTAATTTTCATCATTAGATCTTGATGGATTTACAGTTCTTCAAATAGAGCATGTGCATAATTTGGGGGTGTTCCTGGATCCTAAGTCCTTGCTCCTTTTTGAGGAATTTGATACCCAGGAACTTAGGGCAAGTCTTCTCAGTAATGGCTTCTGCTCTATTGAATAGATTGCTCCAGATATCCAGCCCTCCTCTATGTTATTAGAATTCCAAAGCTCTGTGATTTGGGAATATATTCTGAGATGCAGAGTTTTACCCTTTCCCCATGGATGACGTTGCCGTGGGATGTTAGTTGATGTTCATGTGTTGAGACCCTTGTTTCTGAGTTTTTACAGCCACATAGATCTTTAGTGGCACAGAAACTTTAGTAAATAAACCCATATATTCCTTTCTATATTATGATTTCATGCTTTGGAATCCAAGACAGCCAAAGATTGATCAAGAAGTTCAACAGTTCCACTTTTAATGATCCATTACCCTTCGGTGATGCAGGTGATTGTTTCAGCACATTCAGGTCTGGAGTTATCAGCATTCATATGAGGCAGCATAGCATAGTTCTTCACCATGCAATGCATGTACTTCCTGGCTTCAGCGGTGAGCTTGAATATAAAGAAAAATGCTTCCTGATCTCCTGCTCCTGTTTTATCCCAGTTGCACCAGAACTGCCAGCAGCTGTGCTGTCAGCATGATCACTAAGTGGATGGAGCTACATACAAGAAATCAATGATAAATAATTCACTTTGCTTACATTTCTACTGAGGTATGTACTTATCTAGTATTTGTGTCAACAAAAACATTTAGAGGCTGCAGCTGCAGCTGCCTCTAAACAGAGTGTTATTGTGTATATTTCCACATTGCCTTTTTGAAGAAAAGGAAACACAAATGCAAATAGAATAGAATAACAGAGTTGAAAGGGACCTTGGAGGTCTTCTAGTCCAACCCCCTGCCTAGGCAGGAAACCCTA
>JANHFT010007420.1:46012-59173 GCA_032467955.1 Pseudoxenodon macrops
GGTCCACTTGGCTGTTGCTGCCAGTTCGGTGAGCCGGGGGAAATTCCCACTACAGGTTCTAGTGAACCGGTCTGAACCGGCAGGAATCCACCTCTGACAGGTAGGCATAAAGAACATTTAAACATATAGAGGCAATGTCATTTCAGCATAACTTAGGGAATGTGTAACACGCTAAGAAAGTTATCACAAACTAATTCACGGGGTTTTGGAAGATTGAGATTGAAAGACTTACTTTTGTCCTATCACTTTTCACACAACTTTTTTAGTCTTAGATGAAAATGATTACATGTCAGGCAAGACCCACAAAATAACAGCTGCTGCTGTGGATGATATTGATAAAGCAAATCAGAGACAATTTTGGGTTTAAATTTAAATCTGATGAGGAATAAAGACTTGTATTTCAATAGCAAGCAGATTGACTAAAATGGGCAGCAGCATTCTCATAGTAACATGGAACACATTTGCGTTTTATTTATTAATCCAATTTATACAGCCATTCCACTATCCAAGGAAATTCTGGGCAGCTGAACAAAATAAAAACAGATCATGCCAGTAAATAGCAAGAAGGGCCCCAATCAAGGCCCAATGCCATCTCAATAACCACAAAACATACGAATTCATACCACAATTCTCAGCATATGCTCATTTACCTGGGAAAGAAATAGGCCTTCACAGACTTCTGAAAAACGAATACAGTCAGGGAAAAATCATAATTTAAAACACGGGTGTCAAACTCACCACATCACGTTGCTGTCACATGATGTATCGCAATGTTTTCTCCCTTTGTGGAGCTGGGGTGGGCGTGGCCCTGGTGTGTGACGCATCCGGCCCGTGGGCGACCAGATTGATACCCCTGATTAAGGGGAAGGTTTTCCCAATTGCATAATTGGAGACTGATGATAGATGATATATGGATGGATAGATGATAGATAGATAGATAGATAGATAGATAGATAGAAAGAAAGAAAGAAAGAAAGAAAGAAAGAAAGAAAGAAAGAAAGAAAGAAAGAAAGAAAGAAACTGTTATGGCCTGTTGATTGCTAGCCCCTCCAGCAGCTGAATCAGATGAGGATGAGGCATGGGAATCAGGGCCAGCATCAAGGCAACCTGAGAGCTCCGAGGCGGAAGAGGGAATGGAGCTGTCAGAGATAGAGGCAGAGGAGAGCCTGGGCCCTCGATGAGTCCTCAGATGGAGAGTCAACAGCCCCCAGGTCTGGAGGTGGCTGATGACGAAGAGGAGGAACAGCTGGGTCTAGTGCCTGATGCGCGGATATGCAGAAGGCAGAGGAGAGAAGAGCAGTGGAAATCTATGGGCTGATACTTGGGACGGAAGAGCCACCACTGCTAGCAAAGTCCCACCCTAGCTCTGGGGATAAAAGGCAGGGAGCAGAGATGAATAGGTGTGGCAGACAACTATTCATCTGCCTGCCAGACAGACTTGTTAGCCTGCTGTGTTAGAGAGAAAGACTTTTTGCCGGGGCTGCTGGGGCTCCTAATAAAGGAAACATTTATTTAACTACAGAGGCTTTGTCATGTTTGGTAGCTGGGTCAGAGCAGAAACAGATGTGTCAATATAGTGTCAAAGGCCAATAAAGGCTCTAAGGAGGACTATGGATATGACACACAGGTGGCAAGACTTAGCATTTAGATGACTGACATAATCCTCACCACAATCCTGCAGATGTTTTCCATATCTCTTTCTACCCAGAAGGGACTGAGTCACTCTTAAGCGGGCTCTATCTGTGGATGCAATAAAGGTAGAGAAAATAAGTTCACTTCATCATCTTTATTGCCACGAGGTGAGTCCCAATATAGGCTCTTACCTGTGCTCAGATTCATTGTCTATTTTCCTCTACCTGTGCTCAGATTCATTGCCCCCCCGCTCTTTCATTTTCAGAAAGAAGAAACATCAACATTGTTATTTATATGGCGTGTCCACAGAATACCATTATATCTGAGCTGTTTTGAGATCTTCTCCTTTGGGAGATATTTCTAGATATGTATCTAGTGTTTCTTTATTTGTTAGTTTTTCTCCTTTTGGCCGTGGGATCCACCCTCAGAGAATAAATCATTTTGGGTATATGTACAAGAACTCTTTTTGTACACATAAGCAATAGAAGGACTGCATTTAACTGATTTAAATATAATACAATATTCAGAGTCAATTTTATTATATTTATATCTTGCTTTTTCAATAATAACAAAAGGTAACCTACAGTACATTGTTATAATTAAGATCTAGTGCATAATCTAGACCAGGGGTGTCAAACTCACGACCCGCAAACCAAATTCATCATGTACTGGCCACCTCCACCCCCAGTTTAGCGAAGGGGGGGAAATTGCAATATATCACTTGACAACGACGTGATGGCGCAAGTTTGACACCCCCCTGATCTAGACACTAACTTGATTATATTTTGTGGCATTTCCAATCTACTTCTGGGGGGGGGACTCTACTTTTTAACTGCAGTTTGTAGATATTGTTCTGCATAAAATGCCACAACTAGGTTATATACGTCTTACTGAAGACAATCGGATTGTCACAGTTCTGAATATCTTTCCTTTTAAGACTGACCAAAGAGACATCATAGCCATATGACATTATGTTGCTATATTAGGTATCTTCATTTAAATGAAGTTTATATCGCTACTCGCAATTTTATCTATTTATTTATTCAATTTATGTAGCCACCCATCTCACTTTTATGTGACACTAAACAGCTTAGAATAAAACAAATAAAAATACAAGAATACATAATATGAACAAAAATAAAAACACTTCGCTGGGTATGATATAACCCATACAACCAATAGATGGAATGTAACCCATCTTGGATTAGACTTGGACACAAAGTCAGTTTTTTAAAGCTAAGAAGAACATGACCAATCTAATTTTAGAGTTCCAAAGAGTGGGTGCCATGGCAGAAAAGGCTCTCCTCCTGAGCCCTACCAGATGACATGCCCTAGCTGATGCAGAGGTGGGTTCCTACCGGTTCAGACTGGTTCTACCAAGTAGGTAGTAGGCCACTGGTGATGTCACAGAGCCGATTCTGCTCCATGGACGCCGCCATCTTTTTTTGGGAATTTTTTTCCCCCCAGATTTTTTTTCTTCTGTGCATGGCTATGTTTCTGGCACTGTGCAAGCGTCGGCATCTTGTTTTCGGCCTTTTTTGGGGGGGAATTGTTTGAGGTTCTTTTCTACTGTGCATGCATGCGCGCACGAGGCGCGCCCACATGGTGTGGGAGGCAGCGAACCAGCGGTGAAGTAAGTTAGATCCCAGTCCTAAGCTGATGGTATCTGGATGGTACCCTTCCTGCCAGATTGAGCAGCATGGATAGAAACAACTGGGGGAGAGAATTGAAATCCACATGTCTTAAAGTTACCAAGTCTGAGAAAGATTGCTCTAGGTGAACCTCAAAACCATTCCCATCTAGGAGGGACTGGGTCACCTGGAACAGAGCAGCTATCTGCACATAATTATTGATATTTTGTCCCACCACTACCATGGCTGCTGCCGCCCCCACCATCATGAGGTAGACCCTAATAGCATCCCTGTTCTTCCTTTTTTCCTATGTTGATGTGATAAGCACTGTAACACATACTTAACAAACAATTTATTTCAAATATCTGATGAGTTATACCATCGTGTATCATGAAAATGAAGGCTGGCAGATTATGTCCAATTGAGAACATATGCTCCCATTCATTTATGTTTCCTGCAAACAATAAATTTGATTTTTCATGGTAGAACTGGATTAATTCTTAAATTCACTTGAATCTCATATTTAAAGATAAGTCCTCTATAGAATTTTGAAGCTCATAAAATGAGGCCATGCTATTGCTTTCATATTATTTTAAACATTGGAAGGCAGTGTTGAAAGGAGGGGGGGAAACATTAGGATCCAGACATGATGAAATGTAAAATAAAATATTTATTGTATAGCATATAAAAAGCTGAGCCGCAGCTGAGCAGCTTCCCAAGTATTCTTTTGAAAAAATTGTGTGGGTGTATCAGATGAAAGTTTATAATATCAGACGTTAGTCAGACCAAAAGCATAGTCTAGCATTTTGTTGTAAAAAAGGGTTGTAGGATGGATAGGGATTATAACCAATTCAGGCACCAATTAAAATGAAATTTGTTACTATGCATAGGATACTGCAGTCACCAATTTGTGCCATGTGTGTTTAAGTACAATGTCCTTCTCTCTTATAGGTTTTCATGAATGTGCATAACAGAATAACAAAATCAGAAGGGAAATCTTCCAGTCCAACTCCCTGATCAAGTAGGAAACCCTATAGCATTTCAGACAAATGGTTGTCCAGTTTCTTCTTAAAAACCAATGACTTAGTTTCTGATTCTTGGCAGATTGTAGATCATAACAGAATAACAAAAGTTGGAAGGGACATTGGAGATCTTCTAGTCCAACTCCCTCCTCATTAGGAAACCCTATAGGATTTCAAACAAATGGTTGTCCAATTTCTTCTTAAAAACCTCCAATGTTGGAGCGCTCACAACTTCTCCAATTGTTCTATCTGTCAGGAAATTTCTCCTTAGTTCTAGATTGCTTTTCTCCTTGATTAGTTTCCATTTATTACTTGTTATCCTGCCTTCAGGTACTTTGGAGAATAAGTTGACCCCTTCTTCTTTATGGCAACCCCTTAAATATTGGAACTCTGCTATCACATCACCCCTAGTCCTTCTTTTCATTAAACTAGACATACTCAATTCCTGCAACTGTTCTTCATATATTTTATCTTCCAGTCCCCTAATTATCTTAGTTGCTTTGGTACTTAAGTGTAACTTAACCATTTTTGCCTAAATGCATTTTTCAGGCCTCTTTTAAATATTTCTTCAGGTTTCAGCCACACAAAGCTTACACTTTCTACCATTTCCCATAATCCCCAGTCTAATTTTTGATTATTGAAGGTAAAAGGAGAAGGGGATGGCAGAGGATGAGATGATTAGATAGTGTCATTGATACAACAGATATAAATTTGGGCAAACTTTGGGAGTCAGTGGAGGCCGGGTGGTGGCGGTGGCATGCTATGGTCCATAGGATTGCAAAGAGTCAACACAATTGAACAACAACAACAAAAACAAATTGAAGATTATGTTATGCTAATACCCTTCTTAGCCAGTCTTGTCTTTTGATTCCCTAGCATAAAAGCATTGAACTTGCCTGAGGAGAAAGCTAGAAGCTCACAGTTGATTTCTAACTTAACCTGAAAAGCCAGAACCTCTGCTACCTGTTGCTCTCAGCCCTGTTACTCAGTATATCGCTTTCTTCCTCAGGGCTCCTTGGGTTCCTTTGCTGCTTGGCCTGAGCCCTGAGGAAGAAAGCCATATACAATACTCATCTTCCTCCTGGCCATTTTTGGAAACTGAGTCAGTCTGTTACATACTTCATGATCCTTTCCTGCTCTGTAGCTGCCTCACTTCTTGATTTTCAGTTTCTGTGGTAGCTCTGCTCCAGGACGTCTGTAGAGTGTGTGTATATATATGGATGTTTCCAAAAAGACTAGAGTGCGGTTGTGACTGCATGACCAAGGTCTGCCCCTTTTTGAATGTGTTGCAGTTGCTCATGATTCCTATATAAAGGGAGGGGGGAACTTTGATCATTCAGTCACAACTGCTCTCTTGACTTTTTTTAACCTCCCCTTACACATACCCTTGACAGCATTATCTGTAGACTTGAAAGAAAAAACTTTTCTAACAATTTACTCACTGTTGTCTATTATGTACTTTATTTCAAAAACCAAAAGCTCATAGATAATCTAGGACAGCTAGGAATTTTCTGAATGCCTCTGTGTCTCTAATCTTGCCTCTGGTGGCAACTTCCAAATGCCAGTTGGAAGCCCACCATAGAAACAAAACTTGGTCACTTTTTAGGCACAAAAACCCAAGAGGCTCACTGCTTCTCATAATGCACATCTAGCACAAAAACTTTTCTTCATCCACCTATTCATAATGGACTTCCCATATCTATGTGCATCTTCCAGATATCCAATATCTACCCATGTCCAGTAGCTATAGCAGGCAATAACCACAAAAATTACAGGAAAGTGCTGATGTCACCAGCAACATTGGTCTCTACCACTTATCACAGCCATTGGTTGTGATCCCACATATAATTTCCAATTTATTTACTTATTTAGCATATGACAATATTTCCAATATAAAGTCTATATTTGAAGAAATGTGTTCTTGCTTTAATTGTGGGCTTCCCAATGGCATCTGATAGACCATTAGGTGGCAGGAATAGTGCTGTGGTTCACCTCCAATCAGATAGGATCAGGACTCCATGAAGTGGCTGGTTCACCTTTGCAGTATTCTGGGATATTCTAATGGGTTTACTTTAACAAAAGTCTAACTCACTAAAGAAATTTCTTTCTCTTTCTTATTTAGAAATCCAAGGGATAAATGCCATTGATTTTCAGTGACTTGCCCAAAAATCTTTCTAAAATATTTTTAATGTTAAAGAGTATCATTAAGATGTTGATGATCTGCAAGCACTAGTAGCTGCTTACCCTGGGCTGAGAAATTCATGGAAAGTATCCATGCTTGTAAATTCAATAAAAATTGCATAGAGAAAGGATTAATTGTAACTGTACTATTGATATCATGCATTTCCTTCAAGGTAACGCATACAGTATATGATTTTCTGTTCTCTGCATTCTGTGCTCATAATCATATTCTGGGACTGACAGAAAGCAGTTGGAAGAGGTTCAGCTGGTAGATTTCATAACAGTTAATGAAAAAAAATTACTCACCCTTTTCTTGGCATTCTAGTCAGCTATGCTGCTCTCTCAGCCTGATAACACTTGTAGTCCAACATTTCAGCGATCACCAGATATGGAGCACTCTTATTCCTTCTCTGAAAATCCAAGGACATTTTCCCCAGGATTAGCTGCTTTTGTTCTTATAGGTTCATAGGGTTGCCTCCTCTAATGCTCTTCAGAAAATATAATTTTATTTACACACTTATTTACAAGTATGCAGTTTCTGCACAGGAGTGCAGCCAAATACTCACTTTGTAAGTTTCTAAAAAAATCTTAAGTGTTCGTAATTTTCAGCTTTGCTACTTATAATCAGTCCATCAGCAGAATATTTATAAAGCGTTAAAGCAAGAGTAGCCCTTAACTGCTTAGATGATTGTAGTGCTTCATGATGTCCTTCTTTCAAAAGCAGATGCCTATGCATGCTACACAGTACGGGAAGTACTGTTACTCTGATGTACTCTACATGTTTGATGATAGGAAATCTAATATGTTTGTTGGAACCACTTCCAATCAGATACCTCCATTGGAACCATTAGGCATTGCATACTGAGCAAAAAAGTAAACTACATCAATGCCATAAATTGAAATTTATCCCTGGGAATAAAACATAGTGCACTATGAATAAAACACAATATTGCCTGGCTGAAAAACTTGGTGCTATATTCAGCTATACAGGATAACAAGTGAGTCCTTTTTCTTTATTTCTTAGTAAAATAGTAGTAAAATATAATTCCTTTCTTCCTTCCTTCCTTCCTTCCTTCCTTCATTCATTCATTCATTCCATTTGACTATCAGTAAAAATGTATACACACAATAATACATAGAGAAAACATTAGTTGCCCAACTCCAATAGTCTCCGGAGGAACCTGGAAGAACAATTTCAACAATCTCCCCTTGTAAATAGAAAGAAAGATTAAAAGTTGCTTTCAAATTCAATATTAGTTCCATTTATTATGCATTTTAAGAAAACAACAATTAATCAGAAAAGGAAATAACTTCTATGAGAGGAAAATTTCAATCCTAATCAAATCTGATCCTATAAATAATTCATTGCATATTTTGTAACCAAAGTAAATATAGTATTTTTACATTCCAAAGAGGAAATGAGTTTCATGAAAGGCCTTATTATTTTGTAATCTTCCAGATTCTGTGCACCATCTTTGCATATCTCTTTTTCCTATTGGGTTAAATGTCAAATGTGTTGTCCAGATATGGGGATGAAAAAAGGTACACAATAAATATTGTGTGCCTGTTCGTGCATGTGTGTGTGTTATGGGGTTTAGGGCAGAGGTGGGTTCCTATCTATTCTATCCAGTTGTGTAGAACCGCTAGTAACTCAACGATGATGTCACAGAGCCAGTTTCTTTGGTGTCTCCGTGGGCAACGCCATTTTGAATTTTGCTTCTGCGCATATACAGAAGCTAATTTTTACTTCTGCACATGTGCAAAAGCTATTTTTTGACTGCTGTGCGAGTGTGCGTGCTTCGTGCACATGCACAAGGCGCGATCCTCAGCAAACTGGCAGCAAAACAATTTTCAACCCACCTCTGGTTTAGGGAGAACTTCAGCTGCCCAAAAGGAACCCCTACATTAACTGGAAAGGAATTCAGCGAAAAGGACTAAATTTTTGAAAACTCTGTGTGCCATTGGTGAAGTCCCAGATTACTTCCACTTCCTTTGTCTCCATGTGCAAGCTATTAAAACTGAACTGAATACATCCTTCTATTTACAAACAAACCTTAAAATGATGATTTGCCTTCCCTTAAAAAATTATCAAGATACAAAGTATTTGGAAAGCTAGACTAGTTGGTTCTTTATATAAAAAACTCTTAGACTATAGTTCTTAATTATACATAATAGATATAGATATTCATATTTATATATTCCTATCTACTCTATTTATCTATGTTAAAAATAGATGTTATGCACATACGCACTCATCTCTCTCTCTCTCTGTTTCTTTCCACACACACACACACATATAATAAATCTTTCATATATAGAATGAGGATGAAAAAGTAACTGAGCAACCAATAATAATATTATGACTGTCTGTAAAATAAAGGAAAGCTGAAATAAGATAATAAGAGCAGTTTGATTTCATTTTAGCAACTCCTTTGTTTAATGACTTAGTTGCCAGTCCTAACTGTGGTTGTTAAACAATTTGTACATATCTGGGTGGCCTTGAGCCAGTCTGTTTCTTTCAGCCCTTTGTCCAGGAAGTCTTCAGGAGTCAACAGTGACTCACCTCATTCCTAAGAGGTATGTAAGGGGCGTGCATAAGTGCACCAGCGTGCCTACCGTCCCTGTCCTAATAAAATATCATGTACTCATAACCATGCTTGTACATATGATATATTCACAATCGTGTTTATTCTTTGTCTGTAGTCTTATACACGCTTGACAAAATAAACAAACAAACAAATAAATAGATAAAATAAAATACCGTAAACAACAACCATAAAAACAGCAATAAAACAAAAGGGCATATTGTCCTTTTTCTTAAAATGCAAAGCCCAAGATCAGTCAGGAGGTATAGGAAAAGGTTTGGTTCTTCCATGCGTAGCCATGGAGAGCATTCCCAGAAATAGTCTAATATTTTGAAATATTTCTTTCTTTACAGTATTCACATATAGCCCCTCATACTTGACCCAAATTTCTTTCAGTGCCAGAAAACAATATGTTTCTTTTCCTAGAGCTGATCAGGAGAATACTTTTGTTGTTGTTGTTGTTGTTGTTGTTGTTGTGTGTGTGTGTGTAGGGAGGGGAAGCCAGCTTTTTCTTCTGATTCCAATTCTCTACCTTGTGCTTGTTTGATCTGGTGGTGTTCTAACAAAGGGATTTTTCATGCTGAACATCAATGCCTCTGCTGTCATTTTGAATCTCTAGCTTTTGCTGTAAGACAATCAGAATATATCAGTCCTATTCTGGTATATAATACGCTTGAACAGAGGTGCTATTCAGCCAGTTCTGACAGGTTCTGGAGAATCGGTAGCAGAAATTTTGAGTAGTTCGGAAAACTGGTAAATACCACCTCTGGTTGCCCCCGCCCCGATCTATTCGCTGCCTCCTGAATCCCAGCTGATCAGTTGGGTCTTCTTTTGTTGCCTGCACAGGAGAATGGAGCTGGAAAGCAAGTTAGCGGGGTAGGGAGGGAATGGGAATTTTACAGTATCCTTCCTCTGCTGTGCCCACCCACCAAACCAAACCATGCCATGCCACACCCACGAAGCCACAGCCACAGAAATGGTAGTAAAAAAAATTGAATACCACCACTGCTTGAGTATATCAATAATAAATAAAATGGCAGTAGCAACAACAACAGGTAAAAAAGTTGTGCATGAACAAATGTCAGTGTAAAAGGGCTATAGAACAGCAGATCCTAACCTGCTGGGCCTGGGGCCAGGGACTGCCCCTTTCAGCAACAGGGACTGTTTTCATGGAAAACAATTTTTCCGCAGACCAGGGTTTAAATTTCATTTGCTGGCCCATCGCTCAACTGTGTGGCCTGGTTCGTAATAGACGGGGGGCAGTGTTGGGGACTTGTGCTACAGAGCATGTGAGAATGTACTCTGAATGTGTTTCCAGATGAATATCAGTCTGATTTTTAAAAGTTCAGATGATTCTGATTTCCGGAGATTGTCCTCCTATGTTCCTTTCCATTTCTTACAACTCTTTTCTGACACATGAAAACAAATCTGTTAAGGACAAATTCTTTGTGCGTCCAATCACACTTGGCCAATAAAGAATTCTATTCTATTCTACGCCACTGTTTCATGTTTTTAAGCTAATAGAACTGATGCCACCTGGGAACACTGTGGTGGCACCGTGGTTGGAATGCAGTATTGCAGGCAAACTCTGCTCACAGCCAGGAGTTCGATCCTGACCGATTCCATCTTGCTGAGATTGGTAAAATATTGTTTGATTGTTGGAGGCCTTATGCCAATGTTGTCAATTGCCCAGAGAGTGCTTCAAAGCACTGTGGGGCGGTATATAAGTCTAAGCACTATTGCTATTTGCTCTGCAGAGATTTTTTTTAAAACAAAGTACACCAGGATAAAATAACTTTTTTTGTTATACAACAGCCTTGTATTTCATATAATGGAAAACAAGTGTGACAAACACTATTATTAAACACATACAGTACTATAAAAATGCCATACCAGGTTAAGTTGGTAGCATATTGTTATCATCCTTGTTATCATTATTTTTAGTTGATTGCAAGCCATGATAAGGTATTGGCATTATTTTAATACATGAAAACAATAAATGGAACAGAAATAAATGTCTGCTTGTTGTTGCCGCTACTGAATCGATGCCTATACATCTATTTCATTTCTTTTGTTGAATTCCATTTTTCTTAGAACGCAGTCTGAGAAAGCATCCTGGGGTGAAAGAAGCAGAAAGGAAGATCAGCAAGGTAAACCAGTGTTAGTTAATATGTTGGGCATGGAGAAGAATTTTCAAAGCTACACAATATCTTCCCACAAATTGGCTGCAATAATGGGCATGGCCTACCAGAAAATCAGGAACCAGAGAGCAAATAGATGAGGATCTCCTTTCTTACTCCTTCTAATATCTACAGTGTTTGGTCTACCTATAGTGTTTCTGAACAGGAATGCATAATTCTCAGCAAGGCATGCATTGCTATCTCCTGCTTATTTTATTTCTAACAATGCCTGTCGAGCCTACAGGGGGTATATCAATTTCCTCCTGAGTTTTCTGCCTCAAATATATCAGCATGCAGTCCACTTAGTAATAATGATTTTCTACAATAATGATCATGTTTCTCTTTTGAGCACAAATGCCTTTATAGCTTAAGATCTCCTTGATTTTCTCAGGCACCTTTAAATTATTTTTCTGGTTTATTCATATTACAATATTAAAAGAGGAAAAAAAATAGCATGATTTATTTGTCTTCTCCCCTTCCCTTCCAGAAAGAGGTGTAATAATGAGCAGAAATTATCAGTACTTTGGAATACATTGTTTAAAAACAGTTTAGTGATTCATCAACTGGGGTGCCATTCCCCAGCTCATGGGGAACACAAATGACAGCATTTATGTTCCACTGGTTGCCCAGAGCATAGACATAGTTGAAGAAGCCTCCAAGTTGAAACAGAGGGTAAATGAAGGAGTGACAACTTTTATAATAAGCTAATAGCAGCGGGGAAGAGAGGAATAATGTTACTTGATCCATAAAACAAACATTTGTTATCAAGTGAAAACTGAGACTCAACAAAAGGTTAACTTATTTAAAAACACATATGGCCTTTGGCTAGTTTGTTAAATTTCAGATTTGTAAAAATGTCATTAATGCCTGTATTTTAAACAAATATGACTGGATGCAATCTACAATTGTAATAGGTTTATATTATAATCTCAGCTAAAGTATTGACAATATTGGTACATTTTCATTTCATTTTTACTCCCTCCTTGTTGTAATTGCATTGTTCCTATTCCTTTATTTATTAAAACCTATCTTTCCTTTTTTAAGGGCCAAATATTTATGTTATCAATTGACTAGCTGTTAATCTACACCTCACTAACATCTTCAAGCAGGCGAGATCTTTACATCCGTTTCACAGCCAAAGGCTTAGCTGAACCATGGCTTAGGTATCTTCAGTGTTTTTAGTTAAGTAGCCTCCCTGAAGATGAAGGATATCAAAATTAAATTTGAATTTATAGATGCTGCAGCATAGAAAATTGTGATTTGGAAATACTCTTCTTGGACTCCAAGAAAAGTAAACACCTAGAAAGTGTTAGCATTCAGAGCATATGAAATGGAGTTTATCTTGAAATAGTCAACATTATTTAAAACTGTTTGTAGTCATTCTGAATTGGCACTGGGGAAAATGTTTTCTTGCATTCTAAGATTAGAATTGGTCAAATATTTCAAATATTTGACTTGTACACCAACATCAAATGTCCTTGGCTATTGTGGTACACACATAAAATTTCCCTCAGGCATTACTTTATTTTAAATCAGAAAAAAATGAATTGTGGAAATTCAAGTGAACTCTGAAAGCAAAATATGAGACTCTGAAAGAAATATGAAATCTTGAATATGGTTGTAAAAATATGCTTTTTCTTTGGCAAGAAAAAACAAATGCACAGGTATAGCATAGGTGGTACCTGGCTCCATAGTAGTAATTGTGACAGGGATCTTGGAGTCTTAGTGGACAATCATTTAAATATGAGCCAGCAGTATGCCAAAAAAGCTAACACAGTCCTAGGCTGCATTAACAGGGATAGAATCAAAATCACATGAAGTGTTAGTATGAAGTTAGTATGAATTGGCAACTTCAAATCTCAACCAACAAATGCTCTATCTTACACATTGGCAAAAAAAAATCAGAACACAGAATAGAAGCTGGGCGGAT
>JANHFT010007423.1:438-14656 GCA_032467955.1 Pseudoxenodon macrops
GGCAGAGGGTTGCAGGAGGCCTCAGCAGCCGAAAACGGAGCTCATGGAGCGTTTTCGCTGGCAGAGCACTCAGGCTGCCACAGCCGCCCCTGACACAAGTGACATCAAATTGGCCACACCCACCCCAAGCCCCACAAAGTCAAACACAACCCTGATGCGGCCCTCAATGAAATTGAGGTCGACACCCCTGGCCTAGCATGTTAGTGTGCTGTGTCTGCTGTGGCCTAGAGGTGGAGCTCTTGCCTCACAATCAGGAGGTTGATCCTAGGTAAAGGCAGATGTAAGGTTCTCCTGCTTGGGCCAGGGGGTTGGACTAGATGACCTGCAAGGTCCCTTCCAACTCTGTTAAATGTGTACATTATCCTTCAGCTACAAGGGGACAGGTGTGTACACATTTTGGCTGTGTTTGCCCAACAGCCTCCTCTGAGTTTTAGAAGACTTTTGTTTCCTCTCCTGCCTAAGAAGGCACCTTTGATGCTCTCTCCCCCAAATCTTGTTGAAGGCTGGAATGTACAGTAGGTAAAACGTGTTCTTGCGTGGCTTGGCCTTGGATAAACCCGGCCCATTTTCAGGGAGGAGCAGGACAGGGAGAGGTGCACATCCTGCCTCTCTTAGGAGCCTGCCTGCCTGCCCAAACATGGAATACGAGAGCCGCAGCCTCAGGCGGTCGAAGGGAGAGCAACTACCTGTGCTAATAATCTCAAACAAGTCTCAACCAGTTTCCTACCTGGGGTAGAACTCAGCTTTTCCCACTGCTTGGGACCGGATTGGAGTGTTCCTGTTTATTTTGAGTCAGCATGAGTCTTCTTGCTCCGTTCCACCGGTGCCTGCGCGTCCGCGCTCACCGATCCACACAGACCCAGGCACACGAGAGATAGCAGCTTCCCGGGACTGGTCTCTCTCTCTCTCTCTCTCTCTCCCAGCCTCCCCATGGCTGTAGATTCTCCGTGGGACTATCAGTTCCGGATTATCATGCTGGGCGATTCCACGGTGGGGAAATCGTGCCTTCTGAAGCGCTACGCCGACGGGGTCTTTACGGAGTCCATGAACCAAACTGTAGGGGTGGACTTTTATGTCCATTTTCTGGAGATGGAGCCTGACCTGTGTATCAAGCTGCAGTTTTGGGATACCGCGGGCCAAGAACGGTTCAGGTGAGTCAGGGGAGAAAGGCTGGTCTGGGGGTCTCTCAGCCAAAAGGTCGGGAGCGATGGACTTTTTCCTGAGCCTTGGAAGATGTTCATGAGATGAGTTGATGGAGCCTGAAAAGGAAGGGAGGCTGAAAGCTTTGCTTCCTTCCTTGTTTGGAGCAGGAGTGGGTTCTGGATATCTTTGCTGCTGGTTCGCTCAGGGTGGTACCGCGTGTGCGTGCGCAAAGCAAGCGTGGGCGCGGGCACGCAGCAATAAAAAATTAGGTTCTGTGCATGCACAGAATCAAAATCCAACATGGCGGCGCCCACGGAAACACTGACGGAAGTGGCTCCGTGATGTCATCGGCGAGCTACTAACGGTTCTACAGAACCAGTTAAAACTGGTAGGAACCCACCTCTGGTTTGGAGAAATAAAAACTTCAGATTCCCAGCATTGTTTTTAGTTACATTCTCATAGAGCAGGGGTGTCAAACTCAAGGCCTGTGAGTCGGATCTGACCCATGGAGTGCTTAAATCTGGCCCGTGGGACCGGCCTGGAAACAGCAAGGGACCAGCCCGCGGTGCCTTTGCCAGCAAAAATGCAGCTTGGGGGGGTCCCATGTGGTCCCCCGTGCTCCATTTTCACTTGCAGAGGGCTGTCAAAACAAACTAAAAACAAAACAGAAGGATAAATGTTTTGCATTTGAGCATGCAAGAAGGGACAGGAAAGGAGAAGGGGAAAGAGGAAGGACAAAGAAAAATAAGGAAAGATGGGAAGGAAGGAAGAAGGAGAATGAAGAGGGAGGGAGGGAGGGAAGGAAGGAAGGAAGGAGAGAGATTATAATGAGAATGAGGGAGAGTTTCAGGGAAGTCCTGCTTTAGCACTTGGCCACCACAGGTGCCCCCCAGCATGAGTGACATTGAGCTGGCCATGCTGACACCCCCCCGGGCCATATGCCCCCCCTGGCCATAAGTGGCTTTCAGCAGGTTCTGACCAGTTCTGGAGAACCGGTAGCAAAAAGTTTGAGTAGTTTGGAGAACCGGTAAATACTACCTCTGAACTGGCCCCCATCTATTCTCTGCCTCCCGCATCCCAGCTGATGGGGAGGAAATGGGGATTTTGCAGTATCCTTCCCCTGCCACGCCCACCCAGCCACACCACGCCCACAGCACAGGTAGTAAAAGTTTTTGAAACCCACCACTATCCCCGGCCCTCCAATGTCAAACACAACCCTGAATCCTAAACTCATTAGAATCTGTCATAGAGTATGAAGGCAGTCAGCGTAATGTACAGACAGTCCTTGACTTACGACAACAATTGAACCCGAAATGTATGTTGCTAAGCAACTTAATTGAGTGTTGCCCCATTTTACGACTTTTCTTGTCGCAGTTGTTAAGTGAACCACTGCCGTTGTTAAGCGAGTGACACGGTTGTTAAATAAATCTGGCTTCCCCATTGACTTTGCTTGTCAGAAGGCCGCAAAAGGTGACCAGACGACCCCGGGATACTGCAACTGTCATGAATACCTGCCAGTTGCCAAATGTCTGCATTTCGATCACATGGCTGTTAGTGGTTTTAACTTACCTTGCCGGTGGTTTGCTGCCTCCTGTGCCGCGTTGGCACGCCTTGTGCGCGTGCGCATGCACAGTACAAAAAAGCCCGGAAAAATGCAACCCCCAAAAAAAGCCCAAAAACAAGATGGTGACACATGTGCACTGCCGGAAACTCGGCTTCTGCGCATGCACAGAAGCAAAAAAAAATTTAAAAAATATAATGGCAGCGCCCACGGAGTAGCAGAACCAGCTCCGTGACATCACCAGCGACTTACTACCTACTCGGTAGAACTGGTCCGAACCGGTAGGAACCCACTTCTGCTCCAAAGCAATCCTCCAGCTGGAAATTGATCCTCCGGCTCAAAATTGGCCGGAAAAGAACCCTCTGCGCATGCACAGAAGTTTTTTACCTGGATGTTGCGGGGGCAAAACACGCATTTCCAACGCGACCCGAACTGGAAGGGAAGGTAAGAGGGACCTACCCCTGATGACTGTGGGATGCCGCAATGGTCCTAAGTGTGAAAAACAGCAGTGATGTTTTCTAGTCCCTTCCTATGGCCACTAAACAAATGGTTGCAAGTTGAAGACCAGCTGTACAGTATTGATGCTTTTTATTATGGGATGTTTTGGTGTTGGTGTTTTATGGTTGTTTGTATTGTATGCCTCCCAGGGTCACATTTCTGAGATGGGCGGCTGTGTAAATGTGAGGAATAAGCCAAGAAAGGAACAGATGGGATGCAGGAGGAAAAGTAATCAAAGAGTAATTGCTATGATAAGGATCTTACTAACTGCAACAGTCTGATGATTAGCTGTTCCCAGGCAAAGAAAGAACAAAGCTATTTAGTCTCAAAGGAGCTAAGAGAGACCAGCTTTTATTTTTTCCGTTCCCTTACGAGTAGTCCTCCTCTTACAACCATTTATTTAGTCACTTAAGGCTGGTCTCTGCCCTTATGACCATCACATGATCGACATTCCTGTACTTGGGCAAGACGCCGCTGGAGTCACCCGATAGAAAACAAAAAGTAAAAAATGGCATTGCAAGTGACCGCAAAAAGGTTAGTCAGAGTTGCTGTAATCTAAGAATCTCAGCAAACCAGGTGAGACAGGGAACTGGTGACCCTCCCTAGAGATGATTCACGTGGCCACAGAAAAACCCCACCCCTCTCTTGTTACTTCACCTTCGGTGCTCCGGGTGGTATTCTGTGAGTCAATCAGAAATTCTCAAGGATACAAAGAATGGCATCCTTGGAGTAAGACTTCTACCCACCACACCCAAAGGAATATAAAATATCAGAGCAACATCAGGCGTTAATGGAGAACTTGGAAGCTTAGTTTAAGTTGGCTCATTTGACTGAACGTTTTCATTCAGGGGGTTTCAGACATTTTTTGGGGGGTTCTGGAAGTTTTGTTTAAAAAGGATCTGGAGTCCCTGATTCAAGGAAGACAGCCAAGTGATAGAAAATAGGGAATGAAACGAGACTTGTGCTCATTCTAATGCATTTACACAAAGGTAAATATTCATAGATGCCCCAATTAATGCCCCAGAAAGTTCCTCTGGGTATTGTAATTGTAAACCGTAAAGTGCATGTTGTAAATACAAAAATTAACGTTCACAAAGCACTAGCATTAAAGTGGAAATAAAATTAGAAAGTTAATGATTTTGCCAAAATAAAGCAATCTTCATTGACTGGGAAGCAATTACTTTCCTTAGGAAAGATAGAAATGGAAGCTCCTGGCTCCATTTGGGTGAAAGAGAGAGAATTGTCCTTAGTTTCTTGTTGAACTCAAATATAGCTCGGATAACCCTGTTCTAATTCCTTGTGTGTCCGATCACACTTGGCCAATAAAGAATTCAGTTCCTGTTCCTGTTCCTATTCCATTCCACTCCACTCCATATTTTCTATTCTATTCTATTCTATTCTATTCTATTCTATTCTATTCTATTCTATTCTATTCTATTCTATTCTATTCTATTATTCCATTCCATTCCATTCCACTCCACTCCATATTTTCTATTCTATTCTATTCTATTCTATTATTCCACTCCACTCCACTCCATATTTTACATTCTATTCTATTCCATTCCATTCCATATTTTCTATTCTATTCTATTCCTTTTCCCATTCCCATTCCCATTCCCATTACCTTCCTCTATTCCTACTCTACTCTACTCTTTCTGGCTTCTTGCAATCTTTCCATGCTCAACAAATCTTCTTTCTGCGATGTAGGTCAGTGACACGCTCCTACTACCGTAACGCAGCTGGGGGAGTCCTGATGTTTGACCTAACCAACCGGGCATCATTTGAGAACATCAGGAGCTGGCACCAGGAAGTGGTGGACACAGTCAAACCTCACCGCCCAGTTTTCGTGCTGGTGGGGAACAAGAGTGACCTGGAGGCTGAACGGAAGGTGGGGCAAAAGGAGGCTGAGAAACTGGCGGTTTCTTTCGAAGCAAAGTATATCGAGACTTCGGCGAAAAGCAGCCGCAACGTGGAGGCAGTTTTCCAGATGTTAACTCTGGGCATCTACGAGGCCTTGAAAAGCGGGGAGATGAAAGCTGGTCCACAGTGGGATGGAGTGAAAACCAAACTGCCATCGCCGGTTCAGTCAGAGGTTCCTGCTCAGGAAAAGAGGAAGAAATGTTCTTGCTAGCTGAAGGCAAGAGCCACCGTGCAATCAGGACAACGTTCTTGTGTGAACAATTTTGCAAAAGAATTTACACACTGTGCTACACTGTGGGTTGCGAAGCCATGATGTTGTTGACTAAGACACTATGGTTTAAGTACAACAACAATCTGCAGAGTCCTTAAATATGATTTATACGTGCACAATAAGGATGGCAGAGCAAAGTTTGCACAGCAAATATTGTAAAATTACCGTACTTTGTGGGCCCAAATCTTGGAAGACTCCCTCACAGAGGCCTACAATCTCATTTATTCTTGCAAGTCACAAATGTAAAAATGAAAAGGGAAAAGTGTTCCAGTGTAGCTGCCAGTGTAGGGTTGAGCTCAGGGGTGGATTCTAACTTACCTTGACGCTGGTTCGCTTCCTCCCGCACCGTGTGGGCATGCGCAGTACAAAAAAATTACACACACACAAAAAGGCCGAAAACAAGATGGCGACACATGCGCAGTGCCGGAAACTCAGTTTCTGCGCATGCGCAGAAGAAAAAACAACTGAAAAAATATTTTTTAAATTTTCATTCCCCCCCCCCAAAAAAAAGATGGCGGTGTCCACGGACCAGAATCTGTTCCATGACATCACCAGCGGTTTATTACCTACTCTATAGAACCGGTCCGAACCGGTAGGAACCCACCTCTTGTTGAGCTCATGGGGAATCAAGCTGGGATACCTGTGGAGCATGGTACCTTGTTTGGTGTGGCAGCTGTGGCAGTGGTGGGTTTCACTTACTTTTGCTACTGGTTTGCTATTGGGAGCGCTCACATGCGCAGATGTTTCTGCGCATGCGCAGAGACTTCCAGACAGGTGGATGGAGCCTCCCGTCGTTACCGGTTTACCCGATCCAGGGCAAACCGGTAGCAACCCACCACTGGGCTGTGGTCAACTTTCCATACATATCTCTAACAGTAAACAAGGATTCATGGACTGTCAGAGCTCAGCTTGTCTTTCCTTGACAGTTACCTCACAAACAAGGATTCATGGACTGTCAGAACTCAGCTTGTCTTTCCTTGGCAGTTACCTCACACACTTCTAGCTACTCACTTCACATGAGAGCGGTTATTTAGAGAATCATTTTCTCTTGCAGGAACTACATCTCGGGAGTTTAAAAAAAATTGGATTATGTTTATTAAAATTGTTTCCATAAATTATCTAGTGGTAAGGAAGCGTCCTTTCCCAGTCCACCCATTGTCACTGAAGCGGTAGGGATGATACAGAATCTTTAAAAAAATGGTTTTTTTTAAAAAGGATAAAAACTGATACAGACTAACATAAGAAAAAAGAGAGGGAGAAAGCTAATGCAAGAAAGGAAAAAAAGTAAAAGAAAAAAGATACGAGGTGACTTCCATTCTTTATAGTAGTTAAAAATACAATTATAAATTTACCACTGTTAAGTTACATATGTATTATTAGTCTTTTGTATTTATTATTGAAAATCTTGTATTTATTCTATATACCTTCTCAATGTATGCCTCCGATATCTCATCCCAATCCTAAAAAATTGCCAAAACTTTAATAACTTTTTCTCTAATATCTGCACCAGAATATGCTAGAATTATTTTAAATCTCAAACACAATTCCTTCTTAGTTCCAGGGGTGCGAAATTATCTTTTTTCAGCTCTCTGTCCGTAGCTTTTGTCTTACGCTCAAGAATTTGCACTTTGCCATTATTTTACATCTCCAGACACTTGTTTATAGAGGTTTTATTCGGTAAAACCTATAATTAGAGCTTAATCTACTCTAGTAGAGCCATGGTGGCACTGTGGTTAGGATGTACCATTGCAGGCTCTGCCCACAGCCAGGAGTTTAATTCTGACATAGTTCAAGGTTGACTCAGTCTTCCTTCCATCCTCCAAAGTTGATAAAATGAGGATCCAGATTGCTAGGGGCAATATGCTGAAATTGTAAATTGTCCAGAGACTGCTGTAAAGAGTGCAATTTCTGAGCGAGTGATTATTTATTCATCGTTCTCAAGCTACATTGGCTGGAACCTTCCAGAATGAACCTTGGATCTGCTTAGAGCGAGTCTCATGAATTCCATCTGTGCACGTCCATTCACACCTTCAGATAAGCACAGGGCACCATATTGCATGTCATCACTACTCTGTGACATGAAAGTATGATCAGAGCATTGTGTCCAAATGACAATTATATTGTCCTCGATATACTTATGTTTAACACATTCTTACACTGCTTCAAAATTTGCTGTGTCCGATTCTCCAGTGAAGAGTCGACTTGAAATATGACAAAGTAGCATCATCTAACAAACCCATACAGTATATCACTTTCTAATCTGATTGGTAACCAACTCAGTTAATCCAGTTTAAGTGGCAGATTTTAGATTGCGCTTTATCATGTGGTTAGAAAGGAAAAAAAGAGAACCATGTTTTCTGCTTTTGTAAAGTAAGATGTAGAACTAGCAGTTGGGGCCATTTCATATAAATTTGCTATGTCTATGAAGATGCTCTTTAATGCCAAGCCCAGCAACAAATGAAAAGTAGCAGAGTTTGAAATAAATTTCTCCCAGTAAAGCTTTTATTAAATGGCACTGCTTGTTTCACTCATATTGTCATCTTTCCTTTGTAATTTTCCTGGGCTTTCCTTTTCAGACTAGAACAAACTTAGTACACAAAGGTGAAACAGGTACTTTCCAGATTTAACAATTTAAAACATGCTTAATTCCACAGCAATGCAATGATGTAAATAGGCTTCGTCTTTTTAAGCACTAACGATTTGATTTTTTGAAGGAAAAAAAACCTGTTGTAATTTCCTGGAATACCAAATGATATACTTAAGTATCACAACTATAAAATATTGATCAGGCATAAAGAGGAGGGAGTTTTTCCATGCAGCTTATTGGCAATTAATTTAGCTTTCAATGACAAAAAATGTAGACACTGAAGATATTGAAGCTGATATTATTTCAGATTCCCACGGTAGTTTCAGATCTATGTAGATGGCATTGGACAGTGCGGCTTTTAAAAGACAAATGAAATTTGTCATTTACAAATTTCAAGTTGTTGACATATCAGGATTAGGAGAAACTGACTCTGAAGCATGGTATTTGTTGCCACAACAGTAACTTTTTAAGTATCCATAATTTCACTTTACGTTGGTTTTGCAGGTGCATTTAAAATAAACAGTCCACTTTGGTGTGTGGGTGCAGCTCACACGCATATATCAGTGGTATGGCTGCCGGTTAGAAGTGGTGGGAGTTCCACCTTAATACACCTGGGTGGAGGAAAGCCGATTAAATGTGCTAATCTAAATCCATTCAGTGGTTATACCATCATTTTTTCCTTAATCAACTTTTTTTCAATTAAAACAAAAAAAACAAACCAAAGAAACTGGACTGTGAATGTGACAATCTACAGCTTCCATTAAATCCCATAAACAAGCAGATGTACATTAGCAGCCCTGCATGAAAATATCTCCTGTATCACATGGAAATGTCTTCACTGTTAATAGCTCCTGATCAGGGACAGAAGCTGGATGCAGGTCAGTGGCTAATCCCAGAGGCAAAGTGATGTGAGATGGGCAGCTTTAACCATGAGATAGAAAGGAAGTCCATGTGGTGATGTTGGTTAAGACGGTGTTTCTCAACCCTGGAAACTTCCCTAGCATGATGGCTGGGGAATTCTGGGAGTTGAAGTCCATACATCTTTTAAGTTGCCACGGTTGAGAAACATTGGGTTAAAGAAGTAGAGTGCGTCTTGGGGAAATACAGCTCTAATCCACTTGTGAAGTTCTGAATTGTTTTTAGGCTGCTCGTTATTTCTCAATTCTATAGGATAAAATGAGAGCCAACATCCCTTCTACGCTAAGTATTACTCGGAGAATAAGGGAAGATCTACACTAATAGGAACATTAATGTTTCACACTATTCATAGCAGGTTTTCCTTAGTAGGAGCAGCATTGTGGTCGTCCTAGCTTGTTGATGGCATTTTCTTATTCCAAGCACTCGCTAATTGTGGTGGTCACCTTGGCATAATTCAACAGACACCTTAGAAAAGCAGATACATAGGGTATTCATTTATTGTTACATTTTCAACTAGTGGAAACTTAACACAAATTCTTCTGCAAAAGTCCCTGCTGGATGGCTCAACGCAAAGCTGATGCAGTCAGAACTTATATTATAGAGAGAACAAGAGACAATGAGGATGGGGAACCCAAACCAATGGCTTTTTCCTCAATTCAGAGTATTGGCCAAGCACGCCCCCTCGGCTGTTCCAATGTAGCTTATCGAGTGTGAAGTGGGGAGGGAGGGAGGGAGGATACACACTTTCTTGCAAGCGTCTGCTTCAGAAACCACCTTCCCCTCCAGAGAAGCAGTGAAGTCAGTTTTCGCAATGCGTAAATATCTGAAACAGCAAATACTTCTAACGCCAGTAAAATGCTGGATGCCAAGTGTGCTTTTAAGAATTCGGAACCTTCCTGGGAAGAGAAGTGCCAGCATCCCATCAAAAGGTGTATTTCAATCACTCTTACAGGAGAAGGAAAAGAAAAAAGAAAGAACCAACCACAGATTTGTACCAAAACCTCTAGATGGAAGAAGGGTGAGGGATCCCCATTCCACAGCCATTTGTCAGAGACTATTATCTTGGGAACAAGGAAGGCGGTTTAACCATACCTGCGGACTGCTTTCAAAAAAAAAGTTTTTTTTTGGGATTTTTGTAGTTCAAGTCTTGTTTCTACTGCTTTTTTTTACAGGACTTGCGGTACAAAAAAAGACTGCAACTTTCCCCCCCCTACGGACGCCATCCTGAGCGTTAAATTAAAAAAGAAAGAAAGGAATTTGCTTTCGATGGGAAGCTCCTGTCAATACTGTGGCCTGCTTTTTGGAGACCCATCATTCATTTTTCTGAAAGAAATCCAAATACCGTAAATAGCAACATTACAAGTAGGGGGCGAGGGGAGGGTGGGGGTGAATGGAAAAAAAAAAATCTATGGCAAACTTCTAATACTGTTCTCAAAAATAGCAAAATATTTTATCCCTTGGACAATCATGGGATACCGTAATATCACTTAGGAGGAGGAAAATAAAAGTCTATGCTCCGAGCTAAGTTCCTTTGGGGGGGAAAATAGATGTGAGGAGACCTATTGATGGTTGGCAGATCTTCTCTAATAACCCTTTATTGCTGCACTGTGAAAATATACGCTTCCCTGTGAAGCATTGCCCCCCCCCAAAAAAAATATTATCCCATAGATGACCTCAAGGGTACTCCACAGCTTCAGAGGCAGACTTTTCTTCTTCTTTTTTTCTCATAGAAGAGTCTTTTTCTTTTTCTTCCTTTTAATTTCTTTAGTCTTTTCCCAGGGTTATTTCTTGGTTGTTTTGCGGATCAATGCCATTCTCTGTAAAGTAAAGGGGGGAGGGGGGAGAAAGAGGAGAAAGACAGCATGAAGATGGGTCTCTTGATGTAATGGAAGCTGTGGAGGACCTTGGGGGATGAGATGTGTGGAGGACTTCCATTAGACTTGGTAAGTTAAACTAGGAATATGATTAAAGCTAAAGGTTCCCCTTGCACATATGTGCTAGTCGTTTCCGACTCTAGGGGGCGGTGCTCATCTGTTTCAAAGCCGAAGAGCCAGCACTGTCCGAAGACGTCTCCGTGGTCATGTGGCCGGCATGATTAAACTCCAAAGGCACACAGAACGCTGTTACCTTCCCACCAAAGGTGGTCCCTATTTTTCTACTTGCATTTTTTTATGTGCTTTCGAACTGCTAGGTTGGCAGACACTGGGACAAGTAACGGGAGCTCAATCCGTTACTCGGCGCTAGGGATTCAAACTGCCGACCTTTCTGATCGACAAGCTCAGTGTCTTAGCCATTAAGCCACCGCGTCCCTTAGGAATATGATTAATGGAACTCAAAACAGGTAATTTTAAAATTCACCCAACAATCCACCTCTCCAGAATACCAGCAACTATTGAGTTCCCAAGCCGGCTTGAGGCTGCAATTAAAGAGATCCATCTCTTCTCCGCCCACTTTAAATTACTCCTAAGGCATATCATATCGCCCAGGTTCCCCTTTGAACTTGCAGGAAAGATACTTGGCCAATTGCATTTATTTCCTTACAGGCCAAATGTTAATTTCAGGGTAGGCAGCCCTGGTTTAAAACAACACTCCCCACAAATTTTATTTTTTAATAAGTAGAACTGCAATGATTTAAGTGGGAAAAAGAGTGCGGCTCAGAAGATACTATTTTTTTAAATATTTAAATCATATAATCAATTGAGGGATTGAGGCATGCATCATGATTTTTACAACAGCTAACGTGGAATTTGAAGAATAGAAATTGGGCATGAATCCTCAGCTTGTTAGCAAAGTCTATTTTTCATTTGAGATATTCCCTTTTCCTGCTATTAAATCATTGGTTCCATGGAGCAGAAAATATCTGCTCCACATCACATCATTTCACTTAGGGGTGAATTATGGGGGGAGGGGAGAAGAGATCCTTACCTGTTTGTGAGCTTCTGTAGTGCAGGCTTTTTTATATGGCCTGATTTCTTCAGAGCCAAAACCTGGGATCCACATATTCCACTGGCGTTCTGGGGGCAGCAACAGCATCAGGATGGGTTGTGGTGGCGAGGTGAAATCACGAGCAGAAGACGATTTGAACAAGGGATAAAAAACAGGCAAGAGAAGCAGATTCAGCCATTTAGAAAGCAATGCATTAATACTCCACTATATCACAGTTCCCAAACCTTTCTGGATTTGTAGACCCTGGGGTGGGGGACACGGGTGGGTTGTAAATTGTTTTGCTGCCGGTTCGCTCAGGATCATGCCTCGCGCACGCTGCAAAGCGTGTGCGCGCTCGCACAGCAGTCAAAAAGTAGCTTCTGCGCATGTACAGAAGCAAAACGTCACTTCTGCTCAGAAGCAAAATTCAAAATGGCAACGCCCACAGACACCAAAGGAACCAGCTCCGTGATGTCATCACCGAGTTACTATAGAACTGGTAGGAACCCACCTCTGGTGAGAGAGGAGGAGGAAGGGGAGAGGGGATGGTTCTCTGCAAGTGGTGTGTGTGCACATACGCCTGCCACTGACGCAAATGGAGCGTGTGTGCATCCGCTCACCTGCTGCTCATTGAAGTGGGGATGTGCGTGCGTGCATGCATGCTCGCTGTTCCTGTAGCCCATTTGCAATCAGCTCACGACCCACTAGTGGGCCGCGGCACAGAGGTTGGGGACCCCTGCACTGTATCATTGAGAAATACATTTGACTCTCCTCCCCAGCCCCAGCCCTTTTTTTAACCATATCTTCTGGCAAACCTGTGAGGCACCTCATAAAAAATACCCCAAGATCTTAAATCTTTCCAATATGGGTCTTGCATTCAGGGCTGACAGATGAGTGATAGAAGATAAGCTTGCACACAGAGACAGGAAAAGTGAACCATGATGCCATTTATGGTTACCAGAAAGAATCTGGAAACCTCTTTTTCGGTGCTCCTGTCATTGCAGGAGATTGAAGCTTCGTTTGTGATTCCTTTCCATGCCTTGCCCCAATGAGACTGCAGCAATCACTGATGCACCTGTGCAAAAGTTACCACGCTACATTACCCTATAAAACAGTGTTTACTAACCTTAGCCATTGTAAGAAGTGTGGACTGGCTGGGGTATTCTGGGAGTAGAAGTCCACACATTTTAAAATGGCTAAGGTTGGGAAATACTGCTTTAAAACGTGAAAGCAGTGCAACAGTCACAGAACTGAAACTGCCATGCTGCTGCTTGGAAACTTCTTCCATTCCGGTGTCCTCCAGAAGTTACAGGCTACAAAAGTTCATCATGTCCACTGCACATGCCTCAAGAAAGCTGCACCCCAGATGTGTGTGTGTGTGGGGGGGTACAAGATAGAGAAAACATCTGACTCAGTTGTGACCTGAGAACTCCACACAGTATTTATCACTATGCTTCAGATAGAGGCTCATTGAAGGAATGAAGAAGGGAAAAACAAGAAGAGGGCGGCCAGCAGCAAGATGGACAAACTCAGCTAAGGTGGCAATAAATGCACCATTGGAAGATTTGGCAGAACTGTTTAGGGATAGATTATGGAGAAAATCTTTCTCTAGCTGTCAAAAATAACTTGATGGCAACACAATCAACATAACTGGAGGGGGAAAGTTTGCAGATTATCTTTTCAATGTAGCCCAGGAGGAAATGCTGCAGGTAAGGACTAAACCAGGTTATGGACAAAGCAATCCAAAAGCAACTGATAGGTTAAGCTGGCACCTCTCATGAAATAGACACATGTAGGCCTTTGCACTGACCAAGATGCAGCTGGACATCCTTTACTTCCAAAGTGTTAGACTTGCGATGCCGTGCGAGCTGGCAAGCAGCAGTCACCACGCTTTCAATGAAGTCGTCAGCAATCTGCAGCAACATCTGTCAAAATGGAATTCAGCATCAGCAAGAATGGCGGAGGTCACCACACTTTGCTTCGGAAGGTTATTCTTCTGACAATTCAAGGTACTGACAGAGCATTCTTGGGACCCCTCCCCCCCCCAAGAGAAAAATGGGAAGGAATAAAATGGCACATTTTAACCAAGGAGAGGGTTAGAGGTTTGTGGTGCTCGTTTCAGCTAAGGCCTACCTACCTCCTCCACATCTTCATCCAGCTGTTCATTTGGATCCACTTCTCTAACCAGATCCTGCAGTTTCTTCTTTGTTAATATCTATAGAAAATATCAGCACATTTTATCAGGTTCATTCTGCCATAGTCACTTCTATGCAGTTAAAATCAAAAGATCTTGCTTTAGGAGCACTTCCAGTCAGCAACATTTTTCGGAATATAAGACACACCTTAGTTTTGGGGAAGGAAAATAGGGGGGGGGGGACTCTGCCTACCAGGTATT
>JANHFT010007424.1:47389-58078 GCA_032467955.1 Pseudoxenodon macrops
ACAGGCCTCTCTCATCTTTTTAAGTGGGAGAACTTGCACAATTGGTGGCTGACTAAATACTTTTTTGCCCCACTGTAAATGGAGGAGACCTTGGAGGTTTTCTAGTCCAATCCCCTGCTTCTGTTATTGGCTGTCCAATTTTTTCTTTAAAACCTCCAGTGATGAAGCACCTACAGTTGGGTAATTGTCCTCACTGTTAGGAAGTTTCTCCTTAATTCCAGGGTGCTTCTCTCTTTGATTAGTTTCCATCCATTGTTTTTTGTCCTGACCTCTGGTACTTTGGAGAATAATTTGATTCCCTCCTCTTTATGACAACCTCTCAAATGCTGGAATATTTCTATCATGTCACCCATGCTTATCTAGTTAAGTTGTCATGTTATCTGACAGTTACCTGACAGTGAGAACAATTAATCAGTGGAACAACTTGCCTCCGGAAGTTTTGGGTGCACCAACATTGAAGGTTTTTAAGAAGAGATTGGACAGCCATTTGTCTGAAATTGTATAGGGTTTCTTGCCTGAACGGGGTTTGACTAGAAGACCTCCAAAGTCCCTTCCAACTGTCCTGTCCTGTCCTGTCCTATCCTATTCTATCTGTTATTCGGACTTTTGCCCCATTTTATATCCTTTATTTAACTGAGTTATTCTGCTCAGTTTAATGATGCATAGGTATTGACAACAGGGGATCTTTAGGAAAGACATATTGTCCAAAATGCCACCATCAAGCAGATATATATAAAGGAGGGAAATGTTTAACTTTTAAACACTGATATTTTTGACAGACATGTATTTGTTTCAGAAGTAACTACCATAGTTTTCTTATTCATCAAACATTCATTTTATGATCCTCCAGCAAGATTTGTCTCCAAGAAATTACTTTGAGGTAATTGAAGTCAAAGGTATAAATAAGAGCACTACTTAAAAAATCAAGTGTTTTTTTCTTTTTCTTTATCCTAATAATCTTTAAAAGAATAAAGATAAATATACAAGCATTGTTCTTATAAGTCCTTTAACTGATCAGTTGGAATGATAATAATTTAAGAATAGGAGCAAAGTACTTTAGGGTATGTTCCACTGCTATGATCTAATCTATAGTACATGAACAAGTAAAAACTTTACAGGCATGAATGACAGAATATTTGTTGTAAAGAACCATTTCCTTTGAGGTTTGACTTGTCCCTTCTTGGCAAGTTTTTTCAGAAGTGATATGCTTTGTGCACTTCCTAGGTCTGAGATAGAGTATATGCCACCTAACAGGACAAGATCTAGAACTCATGGTCTCCCAGTTTCTAATCTAGAGGTTTAACCTCTGCATCAAATTGGGAAATAATATACCTCAGTTGTTTTATGTAATATTATTTGCATTTATTTATTCATCCATCCATCCATCCATCCCATGTTCTTCACCATGTTAAGTGCAAGTTAGCTATTGGAAACATACAATTTAAGAACTGTCGTACAATAATCAAAGTACAATCTTCTCTGTAGATATTTAATATACATGCCGCATAGAACAATTCTGATGATCTGCATTGTATTATGCCTTCTACTGGTATCACCTGTAATGATGTCTTGTCTGTTTTCTTTTTTAGCCATAGTTGGATATTAAGCATTTGTTTGCCTTTGCATTTTTTAGGAGAAGGCAGAAGAAGTCTATAATCTCTACCAGAATTCCACACTTTCATCCCACCCTATTGTTGGTTTGTCTGAGCTGCGTTCCCTATGCACCAGCATCTGTCCAGATGAGCGAACATTTTGTCTGGTGCTGCTCCAATTGCAGAAGGAGAAGAGGGTCACTGTCCTGGAACAGAATGGGAATAAGGTATGGCAGGCAACTGGCTGCTTCAGGCATGCAGGGATCCTATAGAAATCATAGAAAATCATAGGGCTGGAAGGGACCCGGTGGTCTTCTAGTCCAACTCCCTGCTCAAGGCAGGAGATCTTATACCATTTGTCAAATGATTACCCAGTTTTATTTTTGAAAACCCCCAATGATGGAGCACCCACAATACCTGGAGGCAAGATATTCCACTGATTAATTGCTCTCACTGTCAGGAAATTTCTCATTTCTAGGTTGGAACTCTCTTTATAACAAACTTCCATCCATTACTTCTTGTCCTACCCTCTGTTGTTCTAGAGCACGCGTGTCAAACTTGCCGAGTTGTGTTGCCATCATGTGATGCTTCGAGATGTTTTTCCCCTTTGCAGAGCTGGGGTGGGCGTAGCCCGTGCATGATGCATCTGGCCCACGGGCTGCCAGTTTGACACCCCTGCTCTAGAAAATAAGTCAATCCTCTGTTCTTTGTTGATAGTCTCTCAAGTACTGGAAGTCAGCTATCACCCTCTCCCCCAAAGTCCTTCTTTTTAATAGTCTAGATCAGGGGTGTCAAACTCACATCACAGTGGCATCACATGACACATTGGGACTTTTTCCACCTTTGCTAAACCGGGCATGGGCGTAGCTAGTGCTTGACGCATCCAGCCTACTGGCCGCAGGTTTGACAGCCCTGGTCTAGATACTCCTAGCTCCCTCAATCATTTGTCATGCAATTTATCATCTCCATTGCTCTCTCTGCACACTTTCAATAAACCAATAAAATCAATCTATCAGTAGCCCATTGGTTGTACTTACTCTGCAGGAAGCATTCACATCTAGCATTAAAATTCAGTGAAGCAGTAAAAGTTAGTTTGCTTGATTACCTGCTATTAAGTCAGGGTTGACTCTTGATATTTTTATCAAGATGATTTCTCCCCACTGCAGTCCTTCAGGAGTTTCAGTGATGCATCTGTCACAGCTGTAATTGAATCTTTTTATCTTGGTGCTGGACATCCTTTTTTTCTTCCTGAATTTGAAGAGCCCAATTAATACAATAGTGTCATTAGGTTTAGTGTTATTGTAAATACAGAAGTTGAATTTCCTTCCTGAATTTGAAGAGCCAAATTAATGAAATAGTGTCATTAGGCTTAGTGGTATTGTAAATACAGGTAGAAGAAGTGACTGTTGGCTGACGTCATGTTTTGCACCCACACCGATTACAAGAAAATGCGGTTGCAATATATGGAAAGTAGAGGCATTTTCCCCATGATCATGGCATAATAATCTTGAATAAGGTCAGTGTGTTCCAGAATGAACAAATGCAGCTGAAGTCATATTTTGCTTCTCATCCCAAAATCTGCCTAGTGTGGTGTATTTCTCCCTTCTGTTGTGAAGGACACAGTTCCGAAAATACAAATTGCCTCTTTGTTGTGCTATTTAATTTGCTTATTGGGGATGTGGGAAAGAAGACAGAGAATCTTTCTTGCAGCATGGAAAATAGTCTTCTGGTAAAGCCATTTTAGTTTTTAATTTGTCTGGATGGATTTTAGGACAATAATAATTAGATCTGGGAGCTTATGAAGAACACAGTTTGGACATACATTAATAGGCACAGTAATTATTAATAATTATATAACAGATAATTTAACAACTACTTAACTTCAGGGCATTTAATACAACAGTATAATATGAAGTTTTACAACATTTCACAGAAAAATTAGGATATTACACACACACACACACACACACACACACACACACTGTGAGTTCTTGTCCTGCCTTAGACTTGAGGCCATCTGGATGACATAGGGCTGAGAGAGAATGACTAGTTCAATGAGGAAGGCAGTAAATCTAACAAATATGAACAATTCGTTTTTAAAAGATACAGTAGGAACAATAAAAGTAAAGGCCCATGTCTAGTCATGTCTGATTCTAGGAAGTGGTGCTCACTCCGTTTCTTAGCTGAGGGAGCCAGTGTTGTTTGAAGAAACCTCCATGGTCATGTGGCCAGCAGGACTACGCTGAGGTGCATGGAATACTGTTGCCTTCCCCCCAAAGTGGTACCTATTTATCTACTCGCATTTGCATGCTTTTGAACTGCTAGGTTGGTAGGAGCTGGGGCAAGTAACGGGAGCTTGTCACCTCGTCACATGGTGCTTGGGTCTCGAACTCAGTCTGACAGCTTTCCAGATGAAAAGTTCAGTGTCTTTAACCACTGAGCCATCGTTCCCCTTTAGGAACAATAATAAATCTTATTAGTCTTATTAAAAGGCCATCCTTGATGATGATATCATGAGTCTCGTAGTTTAATATCAAATAATATTGTCTTTCAGATAATGAAATTCGCCCGAGGGCTTCATGCAAAAGTCTCCCCAATGAACGATGTAGACATTGGGGTTTATCAGTTGATGCAGAGTGAACAGCTGTTGTCACAGAAAGTGGAATCTCTGGCACAGGAA
The DNA here is from genome assembly GCA_032467955.1 of Pseudoxenodon macrops. Lineage (NCBI taxonomy): Eukaryota > Metazoa > Chordata > Lepidosauria > Squamata > Pseudoxenodontidae > Pseudoxenodon > Pseudoxenodon macrops. Next base: position 51,662 of record JANHFT010007424.1, read on the forward strand.
GCAGAGAGGTAATACGGGGTGTGTGTCTTTCATCTTTGTACAAACCTCAGATTGTGGCACAAGTTGAGAGGTTATTCAGCATCCTTCCTTAAGGAGAGGGAAAAAACTGATTCTGAAAGATGGCCAAATTATAGCAGTTCATAGGGTTCATGAAAGCAGTTTAATTGATAATTGAATAATACGCACAGGACAGAAAATGAGAATAAAAACGTATTTGTAATTGCCTTCTAGCTATAGTGAGCTGGGTCGAAGGTACAGAGAGAACAATGGGATTGTAGCTATTCCTCATCTGAAGAATGGACAAGCTCATCTCTTGCTTTTTTTCAGATGTAAAGAGGAAGCTCGCAGTGCCTGCAAATCTGGGAAGAAGCAGCAAGTAGGTACTGACGTAGGTCAGGTGCATGTTGCCCCAATCAGTATGTTCATATCGAAACTGCCCTGTTGCAGATTTTCAAACTTGTGGTCATGACTTTTTAAGAGTCTTTTTAAGACAGTGGGTGAGTTCCGGTGTTATATATAGTACACAGATGCGCAAAGACCTTTTGTCAGACTTACCCGATAGATCTGACAGGAAACAGGATTAAATAAACTAATTCTACTTGATTGCAAAGCTACTATGTTAACAGAATCTTGCAAGTGCAAAGTCACTCTCACAGCCCGATAACTTAGGGAAGGTTCCCTCCTGAGCCTCCTGCCCTCTATACAACTGTGGGCTGTGCTGTCTCTTACCTGACCAACCCAGCATCACTTTGGCCAGTCTTGTTTTCCTGGTTTTTTCCCCCCCCCTCCCTATCTTTTGAATAAAGTCTGCTTTTTCTGCTCTTAGGCTCTGAGATCTTTGAAATCCAGAAAAAGAGTAGAAAGGCGCATTGCAGAGCTTCATTCCAAGTTGGACGTGGTGCAAGGCATCCTAGATCGGATATATGCCTCTCAGACAGATCAAATGGTATTTCTTCGTTGCCTGACATTTATTTGGGGGAGTTTTACGCTTTCGTATTTTTTTTCTTTCAGGACCGCTATTAATTTATCCCCTGAGGATCTCACTTTGATTGTCCCACAAACAAGGAATAACTCTTCTTCTTTTCTGCTTTCCTTTCACAATATACCGTATTTTTCTCACTATAAGATGCACCTAGCTTTTGGGGAGGAAAACAAGAATAAAAAAATCTGCCTCTGCCTCCCAGCAATTTGCCTCTTTGCAGCAAAAAGCCTGGTCACCTTCAGCACAGCCTGCTTTAGCATAAGTAGCTGAGTGGCTGAGTGGATCGGCCTCCTGGAATACCAACAATCAGCTGTTCCAGGCTGCAGGGATCATCACTGCACATTGCCACGTCTGCACACCTCATTTTTGGCCTCCACGTATCCCATTTTTGGCCTGTTCCAGCAATCCTCGGCACCTGGAATGGCCCGAAAATGGGGCGCACGGAGGCAAAAACGGGACACATGGAGGACCAAAATGGGGCAAGCAGAGGCAGCGATGAGCGGTGACGGCAGTGATCCCCGGAGCCTGGAACAGCTGGTTGGCAGTATTCCGGGGGGGGGGGGCATCAGCTGCTTGTGCTAAATCAGACTGTGCTGAAGCTGATCAGGCTTTTTGCTGCAAGGAGGCAAATTGCTGGGAGGCAGAGGCCGAACAGTGGGGGCTGGTGGATTGGTGGGGCTTCGGTAACATTCGCTCTGTAAGATGCACAGACATTTCCACCCACTTTGGGGGGGGGGGAGTGTGTCTTAAAGACGGAGGAATACGGTATGTATTGGATTTCGCGTCCGAGCAGCTAATTCATACACATTTGCTTGTTTTATGGCACTGTGCTGTGTTGGGAGTCATACTGTTTAATCTTTAGTGTAACACACCTTGGAATTGTTGTAAAGGGAGTCTAAAATCTGCAGCCATCAACATGCTATAAAAAAAAAACCCTCTCTTGCCCCCCAAGGTATTTAACGCTTACCAGGCTGGACTGGGAGCACTGAAGCTGTCCATGAAAGATGTAACGGTGGAAAAGGCCGAAAGCCTCGTGGATCAGATTCAAGAGGTACGTAAGAAGCGAGTCTAGGTAGTCCTCGACTTACAACGGTTCGTTTAGGGACCGCTCAAAGTTACAACGGCACTGAAAAAAGTGGATTACGACCGTTTTTCAGAGTTACGACCTTTGCGGTATCCCCACGATCGGTTGATCAAAATTCAGATGCTTGGCGAATGCTTCATACTTATGACCACTGCTGTGCAACAGGTCACTTTTTACAACCTTCTGACAAGCAAAGTCAACGGGGAAGCCAGATTCACTTTTAACGCTTGGGTTTCTAACTTAACCACTGCAGTGATTCACTTAGTAACGGTAGCCAAAAAAGTTCGTAAAAAAACAGGGCAAAACCCACTTAACAAATGTCCCACTGAACAACAGAAATTTTGGGCTCAACTGTGGTCGTAAGCCGAGGACTACCTCTACTGTTCTCGCAAAGGTGACATACATGGGTAAAATAAATAAAAAATCATATAGGAACCTAGAAAACGGGACTGCAGAAAAACATCAAGTCTGTCCTTTGAGGTTCTTTATTTGTACATTTATTTAATTAGTTTTTGTCATATGATGGACATGTCTTTATCCCAAGTATGTTTAAACTCAGTTTTGATGATTGAACCACTGCCTCTGCTGGAAGTTGGTCCCCAGCTTCCACTGTTCTTTCTGTGAAGGAATATTTTCTAGCATGGAAGTATTTTGAATTTCCCTCCTGTCAGTTTGAGGTTATGCCCTCCGCGTTCTTGATGTTTGCTTAATATTGAAGATACTGTCATCTAGACCCTTATTCACACTCTTAGTATGTTTAAAGGTTTCATCATGTCCCCCCTGTCCTCCAGGCTGTACATTCATTACATATCTGTAATTAAAATTTCCGCTTCTCCCACAGCTCTGCGATACCCAGGATGAAGTAGCTCAGACCTTAGCAGGGGTGGCAATCAACGGCTCGGGTGAGTCAAAACATTCTTTACTGTGGTCTTCTGATGCATCTTTCTCTGTAACAGCCACACATGGGAAATGTGGTTTTCCTAAAGTTATAATTGCTCTCTCTAGTGTTTTTCAAATTTGACAACTTTTAAGGACTTAAAAGATACACATTTGAAAAACATTGCTCTTTTAAACCTGAATTTTGATCATGTGACTTGGGGTAATGCTGCTGTGGTCATAAGTGTGAGGACCAGTGGTAAGTCAACTTTTTCACTGTCATTGTACCTTTGAACAGTTGCTAAACCAATGGTCGTAAGTCAAGGACCATCTGTAATTCTGTAAGCAAAGCTCTCTCTTCAGCAACTTCCTATAAAGTTACTCAGTTTCTTAAAGACCTTCTCACAGATCTTAAAGTTTTCTTCTGGGCTAAAGATACCATTATTTGGGTAGATCAGTGTTCCTCAATCTTAGCAGCTTTAAGGTGTGGAAGTCGATTCCCAGAATTCCCTAGCCAGCATGTCCACACTTTTTAATGTTGCTAAGATTAAGAAACAATGGGGCAAAAATTCAAAGGCGAAGAGCCAGCATTGTCTCCGTGGTCATGTGGCCAGCATGACTAAACGCCGAAGGTGCAGAGAACCCTGTTATCTTCCCACCAAAGGTGGTCCCTATTTTTCTATTTGCATTTTTTTTACGTGCTTTCGAACTGCTAGGTTGGCAGAAGCTGGGACAGGTAACGGGAGCTCACTCCGTTACGCGGCAGTAGGGATTCAAACTGCCAACCTTTTTCTTTCTTTTTCTACTGCTACTGCTGATGATGATTAAACACACTTGAATCTAAACTGGTTTGGTATCCTCTGTGTTTAGTTGGTCTTACCAATTTTTCTAGTTTCTTTGCCACAAGCCATTGCCCTGCTTCTCTAAGCATAAGCAGTCTGATCACTGCAAAAGGCTTCTTAAATTGTAACCCTTCACATAGATGTGACAATAAATAACAGCACCCACAACAGGATTTTACTGTTTCTTGGATGGTGGTGCAAAGAAGTTTTATCCGTAGACTTTTATGGAAAATGTACATACCAAAGAAGCCTCCGGATAGCTCTTCCATTTACCCTCAAAAGATCCATTTAACAAATGCAGCCATCTAGCAAACAACTAATATTTATTTTTGTAGGCAATATAGATACATGTGTACATCATGCATTACAGAACCGCAGTAAAAAATAATATGTATCGTATTTTTCAGAGTATAAGACACACCTTTTCCCCCCCTAACAGAGGGTGGAAATGTTGGTGTGTATTATACACCGAATACAGCCATTTTTGGCCTCCTGAAGCCCTGCCCCTCCATCCCATTTTTGCAAAAAATGGGCCCGTTTTTTGCAAAAACGGGGTGCGTAGAGGGTTTGGGAGGCTTGCAGAGTTTTTCTGTGGGCTGGGGGACGGCCAAAACTCCCCCATTTTTTTTTTGGTTTCCCCCAACCCACAGAAGCACTCTGCAGGCGTCTCAAACCCTCTGCATGCCCAGTTTTTTTTGCAAAAACGGATGAAAAATGGGCCCATTTTTGCAAAAAACAGGGTGCAGAGAGGGTTTTGGAGGCCTGCAGACTGCTCCTGGGGCCGGGGAGGACAAAAACTTTTCTTACTTACCTCTTTGAAATCTTGGTGCATCTTATACACCGGTGCATCTTATAGTCCGAAAAATACGATAATCCAATTTGTAATAAGATGCTGGAGGCTCTAGTAACAAAGAAATGCATCAGATGATAATGATTTGTTTCTCTGTACTGCTTAAACGTGTGCTTGACCACATTTCTTTTTTCTTTCTTTTTTGGGTGTGTACGTGTGCATTTACATCAACGGCAGAATTGGCACACAAGGCTGATCGGAAGGCCTCTGACCGCCAAAGAGTTCTGGAGCTGCATCTTTAATGACTCAACACCCCCCTTTGTGCTTTGAAGTTGAAGTTCAACTTTGCTGATCATAATTCCGAAAATAACTTGTTGGGACACGAGTCTTATTAACTCTTGTTAGACTGCACTTTTCTATCAGGCAGGAAATTCTGCCACGACAATCCAGTCCTTTCCACAGCAAAATTGCTCTGTTGTCATTTCTCCCCCCCAGTGCCAAATTACAGTGTCTCTTTGGTTGATTTGCTCACCTGTATTGCCGCTCACGCTTGCTCTTTCTCTGTCAAGTTGACGTTTCGCTGAGCCTAACGTCGTTCCACACCTCCTGACGGTTTCTTTCCCACTTCACTTTGCGATAACTTGAAAGGCAATAAAGTCACACTCTTGTCTGGCATCCCGCTGTTTTGCGCAATTGTGCAAAACCGCTTGGTGGATGCACTAGATAAGATGCCGGCTTTGAGAGCAGTGTGCTGCAGTGGGCAGCAAGTAGACCTATATATATATATATATCTATATATATTGATGATTTTTCTATATTTCTTCTTTGTATTTGCACGGTTGTGGATAACCTAGGTTGAGGTCTTGACAGTTTTAGAGTGTGTTTTGTTACACAGCTATGAAGCATCTTGCCGACACAAAATTCAGCTTACCGATCCCTTCTACTTCACGACTGACTTCGCCTTAAAAGGAACTTGCAGAGTTTTTCAACACGAGGCTTGTTATTTTTGTTGCTGCTGCTTGAGGATGATGTTTAAAACACGCTCAGTTTATCTGCAAAGAGAGCCATTCAATTGCCTTCTTGTTAGGAAGAAATCTCTTTCCCAGGAGATTTAAGCTATTCTGTTGAATCAGAAATGCACAGAGGGCTGGTTGGCCTAACCTCTAAGAGGGCCTTCAGTCACGTGTGCTGGAATAAGGTTTAAGCAATGGCAGAGGTTTGGGTCACTGTCTCAGCGCCATTAATAAGGGTGGAGAACATCATCGTTTCCTGAGATCTCGAGACGCCAATCCATTTAAGATGACTGAAGAGCTGCTGAACCGAATCACCCTTGGACCTGCCAGAGATGGCAACGAAGAGAAGACTTCCTGAAAAAAAGCCCCTCTGTGTACATCAGCGGGACAGCGGTTTATTTTTTGTCGTCGTTTCATGACAACATAGAAACCGGCTGCAGAAACGGTCCGTGGAAACTGACTGAAGAAAAGCTGGTGATTGACTTGGGCATCGGCACCTGCCGAAATAATTTGGGGGGTGGGTGGGTGGGGGAATGGTGTGAGGGGAAGAGATGAACACATTTCTGTTCTGTTCATAAAGCTCTTTTGAGAATAACGACTTGATGCTTTTGTTCTCTGAAGCTAAGCTTTGATTTAGGCCGCGTGACGGGAGGCATTTTGTCAGGGAAGACATCTGCTAAAATGGGAAAAAACGGAACATGTAAATCCGTGTCAGGGCGTGGCATGTAAGTTCACTACAAAACATGCTTTTCTCCCCCTGCACCCCCACCCCCCAAGCCCGTGAATCATACACCACACGTTTAAACAAAATTCAAGAATTGTGTTTACAT
>JANHFT010007424.1:64423-79191 GCA_032467955.1 Pseudoxenodon macrops
CCCGATCAGCTGGGACTCGTGAGGCAGAGAATAGATGGGGGCGGGACCAGTCAGAGGCGGTATTTACCGGTTCTCCGAACTACTCAAAATGTCCGCTACCGGTTCTCCAGAACTGGTCAGAACCTGCCGAAACCCACCTCTGTGTTAGATGAAGAACACAAGCTATGTTAATCTTAACACGAGTCGTGATGGCGGTGTAGGGAAGACAGTGTTGTCCAATGATGGTGTCCTTATTTCTTGCTTCTCCTTCATACAAGAGTTGAATAAACTTTCTTTGGCTGGTTGCCTCCTTTCTAATTCTTATTTATTCCTTCATTTTTTTGACTCTTGAGAATCAGGAGAATGTGACTGGGGGGAAAAATCCAGGTTTTAGTAATGGTTCTTCAGGTAAGATGGGTAGTTATGATGCTGTACACTTTTTTCATATCATAAAAAAACCTCTTTTTAAAACATGCCGTCAAATGTCATGCATTATCAAGGGTTGCTTCGGAGGTTCCAGAACGGGCTGGGCTCAGATTTTGGGTTTTGAGTGGTGCCTCAGGGCCACACCTCAACTAAACTTCCTTATCTTTGGAAAGGAAATGAATATTTGTCTTCACATATACCGAGGGAGTGTGTTTCCATGAATTTAATCTAATCAATTTCAAAACACCTTTGAAGCAATTTAACCACGTATCACTTGGTGCACCAGACTCTTGTCTAAAACAGGAAAGCATTGCTAGTAGAAGCATAACCATCAATATTAGAAATCCTAATAATTATTTTCTCAAATTCCAGGCTATTTTGAGAGACTGGGAGAGAGAGAGAGATGTGGCATTGCGCCAGCGTATGATGCAGATAAGAGGACCACTTTTCCATTTTAAAACACTGGAACTTTAAAAAATATTATTGAAGAAGACTCAAGCAAAGGGGAATTTTGTTCATTTCAACAATGCTTTAGTTCTGTAAGAGTGACTATAAGATGAATGAGGCTGCGAAGGGAAGTTCTTATAAAAGAATCCCCCAAAATCTGAATTCATGAAATGAGAAGAGACAAAAGGAGATAAACGATTTACTGCTCTGCCACCAATATGGGGAAGCAAAGGTTGAAAAGGAGCATCATATAATTGATCCTAGGAATCTCTTTTGTTTGCTTGGAAGACAGGAAAAGGAAAAGGAAAGGGAAAGGGAAAAGAAAGGGAAAGGAAAAGGAAAGGGAAAGGGAAAGGGAAAGGAAAGCCATGATTTTATGGCACTAAATGTAGTTTTGTCAAAGTTTGGTTAATGAAACCAGAGCGTGTGATTTTATTAGTCTAACACAGTTCAGCCCTGAATTTAATGTTCTTTGATTGAACGTTTGATTTGGATTAGCTGTTGATAACACCCCTGTACCTTATTTCAATAACAATGCCTTTTTTACTTAGCTTTTCCTATGTGCGACTTTTAATTATTTCCTCTTGATGTATTCTCATCCTGTCTGCTAAATTTAGAGTGGCAAGAGGAAAGAAACGGAAGGGAGGACAGCTGACTGTTTTCCATATTCAGTCTGACATCAAAGAGAAAGTTGTGCTACCATTTTTAAACCCAGCCAAGTATTTCAAGAGTCAGATTCCTATGCTCAAAGTGAAATTGGCAGATCTCCATTTTCTTGACATTCCACATTTGCAAAAAGCAACCCCCCAAAAAAATAATAAATCACTTTCCACTTTCTTCTTCGGGCCATCTTCGACAAAAAAAGAGACCAAATAATCAGAAGTGGACAATTACTGCAGAATGGGGATGACAAAATATCCCGTAATGGTAGTCAGGTTGGAGTGGAAGGCTGAAACATTTTTATGGCCCTTTGAAGAGATTGTCCCATGGTTTTGCTGCTGCATTATTGTGACAGAACTAATCTACTTGGTTGTTGAAGGTAACCTCAGTGATCTCATTAACTGATATAATTAATTTATTTGGGTTCGTCACAATTTCAGCCATATATTCAGACTGGATATGGCATTTTTGTCTGCCTATTGAGTCCTTCCCAAGAACCTGAGATATTATTTATCATTTAAATTATTATCAATTAATTTATTGATTTAGTTGACTGAGGTAACTGAGGTTTCCATCAGAGTGCTGGACTGATTCGTGTCTGAGACAAACCGATTAAATCCCTGATTTAAATGGAAATTAGCTGCTGAAGGAAAAAAGATACGTGAGAAGCTACAATGGCAGCCCAAACAATTTACTTCATTTCATTTGGAATCTGCACAGTGGCTCCAGAATGTCCATGAAAGAATAAACTTGATTATCCATAGCTCAGAGCTTCAGTGCCCAACCGAAACACTTTTTGGGCAACCAGATTGCAATGAAAATTGTGGCACAAGGGAACACACCAATACTTTCCACACACCCCTCTAGGATACAATTCACTTTTACTTGTCACTGGCAATCATCATCATCATACATTTTAAGAAGATACTTGGTCGATACCTAGTGGGGGGATTTACTTACCTCTTCTACCGGTTCGGGTTATGAATGCACGCGCACGGTGCTTCTGCGCATGTGCAGAACCTTCTGTGCATGCACAGATCGTCCGTGATGATGTCAGGGCGGGTGGGCAGAGCCTCCCACTGCCGCTGCTACCGGTTTTTAGATTAGGGGAGAACTGGTAGCAACCCACTACTGATACCTAGGATGCTGGCAGCAACCCATATTGGTGATATTTGTGAAAAAAAGTTAAATGTTCAGTTGACTGAGTTCCATGTTTAATGAATAAAAGTTTATAATAACAACAATAATTCTGCCTATCCCAGGTCCTTGGTAAGGACTTGATAAGTATACAAAAATGCCAAATCCAGTCTGAACATCTGGCTGACTGTGAGATGATGATGATGATTTAAAATTGCAGCTTCCTGCAATAACACCAGCGGAACTACAAAAGACTGCGCTACTCAGAACATCATATATTTTAAGAAGGTACTTGGTTGATACCTAGGACGCTGGCAGCAGCCCGTATCAACCATTAACATCAGTCCATGGTATTTGTGATGCATTTTTGAATGTTCAGTTGACTGAGTTTCATGTTTAATGAATAAAGTATATAATAAATAGATGATGATGATGTTAACACAATCCAAAGTACCGAAACTGCCTCTGTCTGCTGAACCAAAGAGCTTGGTAGCAAAACAAACAAACTCCAGGTTGCAGAACATGTAAACTTTCTGACAGTCTTCCCTCAGCAATATCTTAATAAAATACCCAAGGAGAGCAAGAATACGTATGACGGAGCTGCAGGAGTTATATATACAGCACATTTGTGTGTCCCTGATATAAGGAGGTGAGGTTAGAAAGCAGTATTTGGCCACTGTATGCCATCTTCAGGGGCTTATCTACCAGAAGGTTATCAATATTGATGGAAAGCATGCCTGCAAAGGAACACGTGGATTGGGACCGGATGGCTACCAATGTATGGCTGCAGAAAAGCAGTGGTTTATTATGCACATGACATCCTGCCCCACCAACGCTTTCTCCCAACGATTAGTGACTCAAGGAGAATAAAAAACATCGGGCAGGTGAAGAAAGTCGGTTTCTAATTCTCCTGCGCATGAACTAGAATAGAAAACGCAAATGTATACACTCTATCCAACCTTGGCGACTTTTAAGACGCGTGGACTTCAACTCCCAGAATTCCCCAGCCATCCGTGAATTCCCTTTTACGGGCAGTCCTCAGCTTACGATCCCAAGTGAGCCCAAAATGTCTGTTGCTGAGCGAGACATTTTGTTAAGTGAATTTGTCCCCATTTTGTAAACCGTTCTTGCCCTAGTTGTTAAGTGAATCACTGCAGCAGCTGTTTAAGTTAGTTAGGAATACTGTATTAACGATGGCTGATAAGACACAGATATGAACATTTACTGAGCTACTTCATGAAAGTAATGTAATTTTCGGAGTATAAGATGCACCTTTCCCCCCCTAAAAGTGGGTGAAAATTTAGGTGCGTCTTATAGACCGAATAAAGGCATTTTTGGCATCCCGAACCTTCCACGTGTCTTGTTTTCATCCTCCCCAGCCCCCAGAAGCACTCTGCAGCCCAAAATGGGTGCGTTTTTTGGTGAAAATGAGACATTTGGAGCACTGCAGAGTGCTTCTGGGGGCCAGGGAGGGCAAAAACACAATGCACGGAGGCCAAAAACTGTTTTTATCTTGTTTTCCTCCTGTAAATTTAGGGGCATCTTATAGTCTGGTGGGCCTTATAGTACAAAAAATATGACAGTTCTCCTAAGTGAAAAATAAAATTGCTTCTAAATTCAAAACTGGAGGGAAGGTACTGAAACAATCGTTCACCTGGGAAAAGAGCTGCTTTTTGTAGTAGCTTTGAGGCATCCACAGAGCTCTTTCCAGCTCAGATGTTTGGGTAGGTTTGGAGGTGGAATGCATAATTAACCAAGTTTGACATTTTCCCAACATGCCCAGTTACCAGGAAACGGACTGGATGGTCTGAGGCTGTCGCTACTCATGAAGCTGAACCCGATGCTATTAGAGACACAAAGGCCAGGCTATATGACTCATGCCTCTTGAACAGAGATGAATCTTAAAAGGGATTATAAAATGGACCCCTTCTCACTGCCCGGAAAGTGGAGTGTGGGGCCCAGCATTTGGGGAAGTGAGAAGAGACTTTGGAACGTTGCTGTTCAGGATAAAACTAAATCCTAAACCAAGGATTCTCATAAATGTTTCAAGCATCATCATGATTAGCTGGTGAAAACTTGCATTCGTTCATTCTCATCTTGCAGCCATAGCTTTGATTTGATTCAAGAGCTGATGTGTGTCTGAAGGAACCGTTGCAATTGCCAGTTCAAAGGACATCTCTCCTACACGCTCTTTAGCCAGCATTGACATCTCTCTCAGTTGCCCTGATTTTTGTGGCTCGCCAGCGGAGCTGGTGGCCGACTCAGACAGTGAGGAGGTTGGGGGGGAGAGGCATGGGCCAGTCCTGGAGTCTGGTGAGTGCTCTGCGTCGGAGGCGGAGATGGGGCCAGGGCTGTCCGACAGTTGTCAGCTGCCTTTGGAGTCAGAGATCAGTGGGGCAGAAGAACAGCTGGAGCCTGTTCCCGATGTGTGCAGGAGAAGGGAACAGCTAAGGAACAAGGGCTGACTCGGGAATAAAGGCACAGGTGGATGGTGAATGTCCCCTCCCATAGGGAATAAAGAGGAGCGAAAGGGGAATGGAGTTTGCAGGAGGCAATTAGTTCAATTCATGAGGGTGAAGATCTGTTCCTGACTTCTTGCCAAGGAATTGCTGCTACAGCCTGGCGTTTGGAAGATATCGGCAACTGGCAACTCTCCAAGTCTGATAAAGGTCTGTGGTTGTGAAATCTCATGAAAGACTACTTGCCGGGACTTTGCTGGAGAGGAATTCCCTTTCACCTAAATAAAAGCAGTTTTATGGGGGCGAAGAGTCTGCTTCGTGGTATGGCGAAGCTGATTTAACATTTTTAAAGACCCCTTTGGCCTGGATGATTGAGTTTTCATTGACATATTGCAATGCATTTTGGGGAGAAACCCCCGCAGTTGGTGTGTCAAGAATTGGTACATTCCAAGGACTCTCTGCCTATTTTTTTATTTCATTTTAACAAAGTTACTTGGATGAGTAACGAAACTTCTCAATAAACTTTGGTCCAGTTGCCATGTTTTTTGTAAAGATTCTCTCAGTCTTGGTTGAGCGCCTAGTTCTCAGAATCATCATACGGATGTCTACATTCACCTATCACGATAAGCTATATTGAGGCTGATATACTGTAATTCTGACTTAGAGCAATGGGTAAACCAAGTTGTTGGGGCTAGCAACCTGTGCTTAATGGTGTAGCATTCATTGAAGGACTAGAGGATATATGATAGTGATCTTCCATTAAGAATAAAATAACAGAGTTGGAAGGGGGCCTTGGAGGTCTTCTAGTCCAACCCCCTGTGTAGGCAGGAAACCCTACACCACTTCAGACAAATGGTTATCCAACATCTTTTTTAAAACTTCCAGTGTTTGAGCATTCACAACTTCTGGAGACAGGTTGTTCCACTAATTAATTGTCAGGAAATTTAGATAACTTAGGATACCATAGAGAAGAGGAGGATTGACGTTCTCCAAGGCGCCTGAAGGCAGGACAAGAAGTAATGGGTGGAAAATCATTACAGACAGATCCAACCTAGAAGTGAAAAGAAATTTCCGGACAGTGTGGACAACTAAGTCTTGCCTCCAGAAGTTGTGGGTCTCTTACACGGGACAGCCATTGTCTGGAATGGTATAGGCAGGGTCTCCTGTTCGAGCTAGGAGTTGGACTAGAAGACCTCCAAGGTCCTTTCCAATCTAATCATACTATTCTGTGAGATCTTGATTATTGCAACCTTCATAGCTTGGTAACATGACTGAACCCAACCAATGTTTATAAAGTGGTTTGGGCATTTGGAAGTCACTCTCCCACTTGGGTAACTTATAGGTATGTTGGATAATACTGCCCATGGGCCCCAACCCAGCACGATTTCTTGAGACAGAAGAATGGAAAAACACGAACGATATTGTCCGGCACTGGAAATCAAGTAGCTCTCCAGAAGCCCATGAGTTTCTCTCACGAATGTTCTGCTGTTTTCCAACGTTTGGGATTGTTCTCATCAAGAAGAAAGGAACTTATGCTCATGCAAAGGATCTGTGTAACTAGAGAAAGCCAAGCCAAGTCACTGCAGAAGATGTTGAAGGTCTTGACCGCTTGAAAGGAAAGGCTCTTGTGCAATCATAAGATTGGCTTTCTCAATTTGTATGTTAATTTTGGGCAATCAGCGCCGGTCCAAGGAGTGGAAAGGAGCCAGAGCACTTAACCTGCGGAGGGCAAGACGTCTCCTGCAATGAATCTCAGAGAGGGAAGCATGGCAGCAACAGGGTGGCATATAAAAAAGGCTCAGCTATGCCACCTGTTTGCTTGATAAGCTCTGAACAGGCCACAGGAAACCGGAGGGAAATGTCTGCGAATGAATAACGGATATATTATATTTAGGTCCTGATTTTTCCACGGGTGCTTCAGGGCTCAATATATAGAGCAGGGGTGTCAAACTCAAGGTCCACGGGCCCGATCCAGCCCATGGGGTGCTTAGTTCTGGTCCACGGGGCAGCCGTGGAAACGGCAAAGGACTGGCCCACAGTGCTTCTGCCAGTGAAAATGGAGAGGGCTTCAGGAGGCTGACTAGGCCGAAAATGATGCCCGGGGGGACCACATGCAGCCCGCCAAGGCTCCGTTTTCTCTGGCAGAGGGGCTAGCAAAACAAACTAAAAACAAAAGAAAAGGAGAAATGTTTTCCCTTTTGCATTTGAGCATGCAAGAAGGGACAGGAAAGGAGAAAGGGAGAGAGGAAAGATGGGAAGAGAGCAAGAAAGGAAAAAGAAGGAAAGAGGGGAAGGAAGAAGGAGAATGAAGAGGGAAGGAAAAAGAAGAAAAAGAGGAAGGGAGATAGACCCTTGAGGGAGGGTATAAGGGAAGTCCTGCCTTAGCAATTGGCCACCACAGTTGCCCCGCACATGAGTGACGTTGAACTGGCCATGCCCCTACCATGTCCCCAAGGTCAAACACAACCCTGATGAAATCGAGTTTGATACCCCTGCTGTAGAAGCTTACATTATATAGGAACTGCACATGTATTCATTCCCACTCATCAAACTACATTATATAGGAACCTCCTAGTTTTCCATCAGGGCAGTTTTCAAACCTACAAGCATGAACTCTTCTGCCAAGTGCACCTGAAATGCTTCTCAGCTCCACAAAAGGGACTACATCCTCCCTGTAAGTCAAGTATCAATCAACCTGAGAACCTGACCTAAAAATTCTGCAATGCCAGAGGACGTATTTGGAAGTGTCCTTGAAAGCATAAAGTTTGAGAGGAATAGGCAACCTTTTGGCCACCATTGCATCCTGGGCACCATGACTCCTTGCTGTGAACCCTGAGAGAAAAGTTGCCAAACGGTATCCCTCGTTTGATCCTCTTCCCTAATCTATACATAAAAGCCAAATACCACTCACTCATCACGAAATCTTCAGAACCGTAAAGCCTACAACTTGGCATGTGCCCTATGTTCCTCTTGCCTTCTAGGCGCTCGCTAAGAAAGGACTTTTCGAAATGACCATCAGATCATTAGTATTTCTTATATAGTATTAACATGTTCTGATGCTAAGGAGTTACGCATTCTACATAAATTTTCAAGCTTTAAGTGTCAATGTATCAAACCTATTTGTAACTACTCATTAATTTCCAAGCTTTAACTGTCACTTTATCAAGCCCGATCGCATAGTTTCGTAGCAAAGCATGGGTATCCAGCTACTAGTCTAGTATATTCTTCAAACCAGCTTGTCAAAATGGCTACAAGGAGAGCTGGAGAAGCACACATCGACCAAGGACAAAACTGGAGAAGCTCCAACTAGCTAACATCCATGAAGTTATGGATTATGGATCCAGTTCCATTTTGTGACATTAAGAATGGAAAAAAATCGAACACGGAGCTCATGTGAGGGGCAATGACAGCCTCCTTCCGATGATTTTCAAGGACAATTTTCTTTGGACAGCATCATATGGAAAACCTTCCATTTCACAGGAGGAATTTGCTGTTTGAGCAGGCTCCATGCCAAGCTACTCTGATCAGCCAGACGGGGCATTTGTGTCCCACATTGTTTTGGTTCCCACAGCTGCTGGAGATCATTTTTTTTAGCATCCAAAGAATGTTAAAAATATAAGTTCTGGGCAGTGAGAAGAAATGTGGGGGAAGGGAGGAGAAGAGCATTCTTTTAAAAAGTTGTTTGTATACAGATCATTGCAAAAAATAAGCATTCTGTATGGAATGCAAAGAAAGACTGGCCAAAGACTACATTGGACTTAAATTTTTCTCTTACCAAGCAATCCACATTTTTCAACAAGAAACCCAAATGTATGAATAGAAGAAAATATTTGTAGTTCAGGGTTGAACAACATCTACATGCCATTTAAAGGACACCATCAAAAAGTGAAAAAGAAAACAAACAAACAACACCTCAAGACATCTCCTCACCAGCAACTAACACTCAGGTAAGCAGAGAGTAATATCAGAATTAATGTCAGCGTTCCAAATATCAGCCCTAAACAAATCAGACTCCAAGGCAAGCAAAACATTCCTCAAAGTTCCAATTTATTAGGAGAGACATGTTGGCACAAACTGTTGAAACCCAAATTTTGGCCTGCCAATTAATACCAGACAAAAACATCAAGCAGTAAACAACAACCTAATCAAGGAACTGCCAGGAACACCCTTATTAAGGATGGCAGGGCAAACCATTTGATTATAAACAGAGGGGCAAACCCCCCCTCCCTTCTACCAATGATGAGGTTGCCTAGTTGTGTAATGAAACATCTGCAGGGAAACCACTCAGCTCAGAGAGCACGATGGATCCCACAAATCCAAATATTATTAATTATATTAATTTTAAACTATATGAGCAGTCTTTTGTTGTATGTTTTGGGTTTTGCCAATCATAGAGAGGAAAAAGCAGGTATATAGGATGCCCAAAGCCTCATCAGTAACGCCCGAGATTTCAGCCACCTCTCTTGCCTCCTGGGCTGCACAGAGGTGGATAGGTGAGAAGGAGAGCAACGTCCAATTTCTGAAATGCCATCCCCACCCCCACAGCTGGAAACTTCCAATGACCCCAGGAGGCAGGCTGTCCCACTACTTGATACAGCTTAGAAAATTCCTCATTTTGAGTTTGGATCTCTTCCTCTCCATTCTTGTCTGACTTTGAGGAGTTATAGGAAATCCACCCCTTCTTCCCTGTGACAGCCTTCAAAGATTGGAAAACTGCTATCATGTCTCCCCTTGGCCTTCTTTTCTTTAGGTCAAATATATGAAGTTCCTTTAATTTGTCACTCTTCACTCTTGATAACCTCCATGATCATGGAGTTTCAACAGCAACCAGGTCATTAAGCAATGCAGTCCTGTCACACTTTACAGCCATACTGCTTAGCTATGGAAATTCTGATCCCCAAAGCCAAAGCAATAGCAACAGCACTTAAGACATATACCGCTTCACAGTGCTTTACAACATACACACCCCTCTCTAAGCGGTGTACAGAGTCAGCTTCTTGCCCCCAACAATCTGGCCCCTCATTTTACCCACCTCGGAAGGATGGAAGGATGAGTCAACCTTGAGCCTGGTGAGATTCGAACTGCACCTCCATGGCTCTATACAAGGTTTCCTGGTCATATTATTTTTTCAATAACCCCCAAAGTCAGCTTAGATTAGGAGACAGAAGTTTTCCCAAGGTTACCCACTGAGCTTCCCAATTAAGCATGTTTTAATCTCATATGTTTCCCGTTAAACATTCGATCCGAAGTCGGGAGTAAACAGATGTTTCCAATGTGTTTTCTGCCAAATGTTTACTGATTGGATTTCCCTTTCCTCCAAGGAAAACATGTACCATTCTTAGCACTTTCTTATTCTGTTTCAGAAATATTATGTCTTTATTGTAGTGTCTCTTTACAACTGATTTGTAATCATTATGTGTTGATTTTTAAATACTTCTTTACTTGAAATGTGTTTTTAATCCAATGGGACATTCTGATGTCTTACAATCTGCCACAATCATAAGATTAGAAATCACGCAACAAACCCTCAAGACCTGCTACTCCAATGACCACAGAAGCCGCTTCTGCTCCCCAAATGCCCCCCAAGAACATCTGGGTCTTTCAAGGAAAGAACAGTCCATACATCTGGGAGAAAGTCATTCAAGAGTCTATACAATCCCAAGAAGCTTCCAGGCTGACAGATCAGCTGAGGGAAGCAAGTCTATCCAAAGGTCTCTTCCCCTCTTCCTTCCGAGTCTGTGTGACAGTCACTAAACAGGTAGTCCTCGATTTACAACAGTTCATTTAGTGACCATTCAAAATTACAACAGCACTGAAAAAAAGTGACGTGACCATTTTTCACACTTATGACCATTGCAGCATCCCCGTCACGTGCTCAAACTTTGGATCCTTGTCCTGGGATCATGTGATCTCATTTTGTGACCTTCTGGCAAGCAAAGTCAATGAGGACTCCAGATTCACTTAACAACTCTGTTATTAACGTAACAAAGGCAATGATTCACTTAACAACTGGGGCAAGTCGTAAAGTGGGGCAAAACTCGCTTAAGAAATGTCTCATTAAGCAACATAAATTGTGGTCATTAAGTCGAGGACTACCTGTACAATAATAGGCCACATTGTTCCTACGTAGCCCCCTCCAATTCCACCAATACAAAAAGGCCTCTGAGGAAAATCTCCAGGGCGAAAGAAGCCTGCCTTCCCTTTAGATACCTTCCCTCCGTCAATACTCTTTAAAGAGTTCTCTTCAAGCTTCATAGTTCAGCCCTGGCAAGGACTGAAATTGTTTTAAAACCCTGTTTTATATCATGTTAAGCAGGGCGCCAATTCCAAAGTGCCCAATCCTAACCACCACAGCAGGGCCAAGGTGACTAAGCATGTATTATTACTTCATGGTGTAAGCTCTCTTCCTTCGTACCTCTCTCACATGGGCACACACAGGTACAAAATGCGAAATATTGGGATACATATTTTGCCACTTGTCTCCTTTCCGTTTCTGGCCAAATCACAACTTTTGCACACCACTCTCATCTGCACAGCTTCTAAATGCCCTCACCATTCATTCTCAGGATAGACTTTTTTGCACGAATCAAAACTCACAGGGCTGGCAGGGTTCAGTTTTAATAGGAGCACGAGACGTAAGTAAGAATTGTATAGGCGTTGTCCGAGTATAAATGTGGAACTTACCACAAGAGCAGCATGTAAAGCAGTTGGTATGGTAAAGGTTCCCCATGGCCTGGCAAGCTTGGCTGGCCCCATATACCCCCTTTCCACACTTGATACAAATACCTTTGGAGGGAAGAAAAAAAACAGAAGGCACGTTAGACCTTGTTAATGGTCTGCAGATTCCCCTCCCCCCTGGAAATCTGCAGGTCTCTTGTTTATTATAGGAAAAGATGACATTCCAACAGAAGATCCGTGGGGTGCAAATGCCCTGTGGTACACTTCTAATTTCTTCACCCTTTTCCTCTTTCCATCTTTCCCTGCTCTGCTGGAGGGAGGTGGGGATTCACATGCTCATACTTACGTGCTTCTGGGCATGAGTGACCATGGCTCTTAAACTCAAATGGGAATCAGTTATTGTTGCCAAGGAGCAGCTTATTTCAGAGGCAAGTAGGTTTCTTGCCAGCTATTGCTTTTATTTTATTTTTTCTTGGCACCGGGGACAAGGGGGAGTGGCTTCATAGGGTGACTCCATGCCGCCTTTTCACTGGAGTTGGCTGTCCTGAGTTGACACGGAACTGGACACTGGACAGGAATTTCTTCTGATTAGCTTTTTTCTATTTACTCTTCCTTTGGGGGGGCAACTTAAATTTGGGGTTCTCTCCTTTCGGATAAATACAGTATTGCTTCTTCATATCTGCTCAAAACAGAATCTGTACATCAGTGACACTGAGGGGGAACTCTTATGCATATGGGATTGGTTAGGATATCTTGGCTGCTCTCAAAAGCTCGGTAGGACGACATCTAGTTAGGATATGGATGGGAGGCCACCAGGAAATCTTATAGCTGTAACGTATTGAAAAATCAGAAGATGGTACTACATTATTTATGGATTTATTTCATCTGTCTGGAAACTGGCAAAATCTAAGTTCTAGTACTACCAGAGGTAGAGAGGATAACCCATTAGTTCTCTTCCTAATATATTTTCTGGCCACATGTACATTAGAATGTAATTCCTGACATTGCAAAACGGATTAGAAAGAAAGTCCTTTTAGTTATGAAGAGAAGAATAGAACCACCAAATTGGAAGGGCCACAGACGTCACGTGACCCACCCTCCACTCAATGCAAGATCCATTGGAAGTTCTTCGGCAGACCTTTCTGAAGGCCTCTAGCAAAGGAGAACTCACACCCTCACATGACAGCAACACCTCCTGGACATTCAGCACAAGGTATCTCAAAACAGTAAATCAAGTGGATTAAAGGGCTGGTATTACATGACCTAGTTTTAACCATCCGGAAGGAATGGGAAGATTTTAAAATTCTGTGCAAACAACTTCCCAAAATGAAAATACAATTTTTAACCTATAGAAAATCACCAAGGAAATATTACCTTGTGTTTGGACTGGGGCTCAGTCCTACCGAGTAAGCACTGATCCTCCCTGTTTCAGTTCAACCCCTTGTCCCTTGAATTAGTGTCTTGATAATGCTAACAATTCATCCAGGGTCTTTGGGCAGCTTTTCGCTCCTCCAACTTTTAGAATCCGAGCACAACACTGACTAACTGACTTTGTTAACATTTCAGAACAACAGAAACTGTTTCCCTGAGTTTCAGCCCAAACATCCTTAATGAAACATCTTGTTTTCTGAAAATTCATTCATAAAACATGGCCAGCTTCCCCCCCCCCCCAATCAATTCATGCATAATCCTCTCCTGGGAAACAGCATTGTATGAGAGAGTCCGTTGTGTTTTATCTGCCTGCTCAACCTTTTGACTATTAGCAAATTCCAGATGACTGCAATGCATTTGATTAAAAAATGGAATCATCAAACAACTGCCAGGTTAGAAAAGTGTTTTCTAGAACATTCGGCATGTAAGTCATCAATATAACTGAAATTATTCCTGATGTAGTTTATGCAAAATATGTATGCCTTGGACAAAGAGATGCCCATCGCATCATGAGTGCACAAAAGCTAAGAAAAGATTTTGCAACTGTTGACATTCCATTGTCAATTGCATGACGTTGTCCAGTTTTTATTTATATATAAAGATAATATATAATGTATAAATATAATATAAATAGATTTAGCTACCCACAGCCGCTTTCTAGTGTGAGATGAGCAGCACATAAATATGTAGAAACTGGTATCTTGCCTTTCACGTGCATATCACTTTAAGCATTAAAAAAAAAACCTAGTGCAAAATTTAAAGAATGAAAACCCTGATAAAAACATCCACAAGAAATTATCTAACAAAAAGCAAGCAGAGACAACAAAGAACACTTTCAAGTTAAATGGATGCTGCTTGAGAACACTTTCATAAGAGTAAGGAATAGAGTGAGATGAGCAAAGCCCATCAGACAGGGGCCAACAAACGGCTGCAGGTATCCCTTGAATTATGGCCATTTGTTCAGCAAGAGTTCAAAGTCAAGATGGTGCTGAACAAAGTGACTTGCAACCACCCCCAAAGTTAAAGCCGTTGCAGCCCTCACTCCCCCAAGGCATCTGATCAAAATCTGGGCATTTATGACCTTCACCTCCCCCAGAAGATGGTGAAGGCCGGCTGGAGCCCTGGGACCAAGACAGGGCCTTGGGAGGGCAGGGAGGCTCTGTCATGGGTGGGGCAGCTGATTTGGAGGGCAAGATCAGGGGTGAAATCTAAAAGATTTCCCTACCGGTTCTGTGGGTGTGGCTTATTTTGTGGGCGTGGCTAGGTCAGGTGACCGGGTGGGCGTGCTTTTACACTTTACACAGACAGAACACACAAAAACTTTACACTTTACACACACACAACACAACACGATTCAGACACTATGCAAAAGCACACAAAATGGCACTAGCAACAGATATTGAACAGTTTTAACAGATTTGCAGAGTTGGAAGAAGGCACCTTGGGAGGCCATCTAGTCCAACCCCCTGCCTAGGCAGAATTGCAAAAGCACACAACATTCCATATTTTATTTATATTTTTAGATAAAAGCAGCTAAATTTAAAACTTTCT
>JANHFT010007424.1:107789-117868 GCA_032467955.1 Pseudoxenodon macrops
TGCCTCCAGAAGCTGTGAATGGAAGTTTTTAAGAAGATGTTAGATAACCATTTATCTGAAGTGGTGTAGGGTTTCCTGCATGAGCAGGGGTCTGAGCAGGGGTCTGATATTAGAAGATTAGAAGACTAGAAGACCTCCAAGGTCCCTTCCAACTCTCCTCTTCTCTTCTCTTCTCTTCTCTTCTCCTCTCCTCTCCTCTCCTCTCCATTCCACTCCACTCCACTTCTATTCTATAAATCTTCAAATGTGTTGTGCTGTAAGATTTATTATTCTTAGCCAGTACTATCAGTGGCTGAGTTGATTAACTGAAATTAAAACTTATCCCAAAGGTGCCAACATTAAGGAATTACCATATTTTTCAGAGTATAAGACGTACCTTTTCCCCTTCCAACAGAGGGTAGAAATGTTGGTGCTCCTTATACACCAAATACAGCAATTTTGGCCTCCTGAAGCCCTGCTCCTGCATCCCATTTTTGTGAAAAATGGCTCAGTTTTTCTCAAAAACGGGGTGCGCAGAGGGTTTGGGAGGCTTGCAGAGTGTTTCTCTGGGATAGAGGAAGGCAAAAACTCCCCTGTTTATGGAAGAAATGGGGCATTTTTCACAAAAACAGTGTCGTTTTTTCCGTTGGTTGGTGGGTTTACATTACAGGTAGGCCTCGACTTTCCACCACAATTGTTGCAATATGAAACATTTCTTAAGTTAAGGAAGGAAGGAAGGAAGGAAGGAAGGAAGGAAGGAAAGAAGGAAGGAAGGAAGGAAGATATTGTTAGAAGTTAGACCATGATGAAGAATGTAGGTACAATTTTGTTGTGTTCTTATGCGTGTATTTTGCTTTTATATATTTTTTGCCTTTCGCTGCATTGTGTAAGCTGAAATAAAGATGCTTTTTCTTCCCTTAGTAAATATCTACAAATTAAATTTCTTGGAAAAGTATGTGGTTCTATTTTAAACATTCATTTGTACGTGAAGCCAACGGTTTTCCAAAAGAACTGAATTTACATCTCTTTCATCCAGAGCCTTCAGAAATAAAAAGCCAGATGAATAAACGTCCACTGAAGTAGGACTGTGGATGAACTGATATTATAGTTACAAAACAATGAAGAGCAACGGTTAAAGCAGAGGCCTCTTCAGGTCTTGTCCTCAGAGGGTCAGTTTTTCCATGAAGGGAAGAATGCCAAAGAAGGGTTGTTTTTTAATCCACAGCCTGATACACATCAAGCATCTGTGGGATATTGGACAGCTTAGCACTCTCTGCTGAGAAAACAACACCTCACTCCCAAAATGTGGAAGGAATGAGGCCATTTTAGACAAGGACAAAAACAAGGGAGGAAAAACCTCTGTAGCTGGCCAGATTGGGGGAACGTATTCTGCAGCTGCACAGTTGCAAAAAAATAATAATTATTATTATTTTTGCTTCTTTTTCCATGAAAATTCAGCATCATTCCTGAAATTTGGGAACGTGAAATTTGTTTTGGGGGGGCAAAGGGCAAAGTAGAGCAACTAAGATGATTAAAGGCCTGGAGACTAAAACATATGAAGGACGGCTGCAGGATTTGGGTTTGGTTAGTCTACAGGTGGCATGCAGAGCAGAGGTGGGTTCCTACCGGTTCGGACCGGTTCTACCGAGTAGGTAGTAAACCGCTGCTGACGTCACAGAGCTGGTTCTGGTCTGTGGATGCTACCATCTTTTTTTGTTTTTTGTTTGGGGGGGTGTTGAATTTTTTTGGTGCTTTTTTTTCTTCTGCGCATGCGCAGAAAGCGAGTTTCCGGCACTGCGCATGCATCACCATCTTGTTTTTGGCCTCTTGTTTTTGTTTTTTTTTCTACTGTGAATGCGCGCACCCACGAGGCGTGCCCACGTGGCACGAGAGGCAGCGAACCGGCAATGAACAGGCAGCGAGGTAAGTTAGAACCCACCCCTGATGCAGAGCCCTCTCTGCTGGGACGCTCACCGCCGTCCCAGGTCAGATCTCTGTGGTGTTTCTTTCGTGACTGTCTGTTTCCCTGCAAACGACGAAACAGAAGCTCACGAAAGAAAAAGATCTTACCTTTTGCCACGCTGCCGGTGTTGGGATGCCCCGCCTCCTGCTGGCCTGCTGGTCTTTGGGTCTCTGCTGCACATTCAGGCATGTCCATGCATGCGCACATTTGCACGTGCATGCGTGCACCTTTCAATTTTGACATGCACGCATGTGCAGTTTGGGCACTCAATGCCTAAAAGGTTCGCCATCACCACTGGTTTAGAGAAAAGGACTAGGGGGAACATGATAGCAGCATTCCGATATTTGAGAGGTTGTCACAAAGAGGAGGGGGTCAATTTATTTTCCAGAGCACCCGAAGGCAAGACAAGAAGCAATGGATGGAAACGAATCCGGGAGAGAAGCAACTTGGAATTAAGGAGAAACTTCCTAACAGCGAGGACAATTAACCAGTGGAATGGCTTTGCCCTCAGAAGTCATGGGTGTTTCATCACTGGAGGTTTTTAAGAAGAGACTGGACAGTCACGTGTCTGAAATGGTATAGGGTCTCCTGCTTGAGCAGGGGGCTGGACTAGAAGACCGCCAAAGTCCCTTCCAGCTCTATTCTGATTCCAATACTTGCCTCCATAGAAAATAGATGTTGGAGATGTTCAGGTTGCTTAGATGACCTTGGCTGATCTCAAAAAGTGTAAGTTGGGTTGGCCTCTTTAGGATTCAGATCAGAGGTGGGATTCAGCCGGTTCTCTCTGGATAAGGCGAACCAGTAGCAGCGACTATGGGAGGCTCCGCCCACCCACTCGGGTGAAACGCGCAAGTACTGCACAGAAGGCCATGCGCAAGCACAGAAGAGGTGTCTGTGCTCACATTTGCAAACCAGTAGGAAGATCAGTGAATCCCACCACTGATTCAGATGAGAGACCACCAACAAAGTTCAGAATGTCACGTTAGACAGGGAATTCAACACTTACACACACACACACACCAAATATAATCTTGGAAGATTTTTGTAGTAATTGCCAGGAAAGCAGCATGGAGTCACGCTCAACGGAGATTTACTTTATTTTGTATTGTCTAATTATTGGGCTGAGAACCACAGTTTTAAACATGGAATAGTGCTCTGAACAAATACAAATTTGTATTTACGTTTGTTTGGAGTTACAGGTCCAGTCTACCAGAGCTTAATGTTGTAAGCTTAAAGAGAATGACTGGAGCAAACTCACCCAAGGTGCTTTCATGGCTAAGGAGGGAACTAGAACTCACAGTCTCCTAGTTTCCTATCCTGGCGCCTTAGCTACAAGGCCAAACTCACTCTCAAAGATGTTCAATTATTTGATGCTATTTTGTCAGTCTGTTTTAGCTCAAATAAAGAATTCACATTTTCAGGCGAGGTTTCTGGTTTTGTGTGTTCGTGTGCAACATGTTTTGGGTAGAGTATGTTTTATTTTGTTTTGTAAAGAATTGCACCCCCTTTGAAAGTGTTCTGGGGGAGGGGTCTCCAATCTTGGCAAGTCCACAAGTCTTAAAGTTGCCAAGGTTGGAGACCCCCTTCTTCTGGGGAAATCTAGAATACATCAGAAAAACTCTTAAACAAACACATCCGATTCCTCCCATACATTTTGATCCTCTTGCATTAGCAGAATGCTAAAGCCAGAAATAAGCCCAACGGGGGGAAATAAACAGGAGGCAAGAAAGAATTAAGACATTCTCCTTTGAGCCACCAAGTCCTCTTTGTAAACGTCCACATGATATTACCATTACTCTGAAAGCAGAGTTTGCAACACATGTTTGTTAAGCTATCCAAAGTCAGAAAACGACGACAACAGTGAAGCACCTAATACAGGGGTCTGCAACCTGCGGCTCCAGAGCCACATGCGGCTCTTTGGACCCTCTGCTGTGGCTCCCAGTGGGTGACCACTGGCTGGCCCCGCCCCTTGCCCTTCCCTCTAAGTCACTCCTCACTTGGCCTGAGAAGGTAAGGGCGATGATGGGGGATGGAGAAGCGGCCAGGGCGGAGACAAGGAGATACAAAGAGAGGGGGAGAGAGAGAGACATAGAGAGATACAGAGAGAGAGGGGGGGAGAGACCGAGAGGGGAGGGAGATAGAGAGATGTCAAAAGGATTTTGTGGTTCCCGGTGTTTTTTAACAACCGGTTCTCTGCCCTAATGACCAGATGGGTGGGCGTGGCTAAGGGCGGTGTCATGCAACTGGTGGAAGTGAGTGACATTGAGTTGGCCACACCCACCCAGGTTTTTGTGGCTCCCGGTGTTTTCTTTTCTTTGGGAAACGGGTCCAAATGGCTCTTTGAGTGTTGAGTGACCTAGTAAAATCAGGAATATGAACTGAGCAGTAGAGAGTGTCAACTCGGGGATTTTTTTTTTTTTTTTGCTGGTTTCCAAGCTACCTCCATACAAAATTAAGAAAACGTGGGTGCAACAGTGTGAGCTATCCTTGATAATTTAGCTAAGTTCTCTGCTTCTACACAGTCTCCCTCCACAAAGCT
Organism: Pseudoxenodon macrops; assembly: GCA_032467955.1. Classification (NCBI taxonomy): domain Eukaryota; kingdom Metazoa; phylum Chordata; class Lepidosauria; order Squamata; family Pseudoxenodontidae; genus Pseudoxenodon; species Pseudoxenodon macrops. The sequence continues at coordinate 112,271 of JANHFT010007424.1, forward strand.
CTTTACTTCTTTTCCCTTCCCCCAGATTTGATGGCTTGGACAACTTCCTTGGAAGAGTTTGTTAGGTTAGTTTCAACTAATTTAACCGCCAGTCAGGGAAAGGATGGCCTTGAATTAACTCAATACACTTTGAACCTTTTACAAAGGGATAGTAGAGGCAGAACAACTGGTGGAAAGTGATTCATGGCTGAAACATCCTTGAGTGTGCTACCCTCTGTCTAGAGTTTCAAATTTTCCCCAGCTTTTGCTCTGAGAATTAAAATCTGACCCTGGAAAAACTGATGACTGCAAAAACTATCCCAAATATCCAGTGTCTCCTCCTCCGGGCGCTGAGTTATCCTTGTTAAGACAACTGCTGGAATTACAAAGAAAGAAAAGGCTAATTTAAGAGAAGGTACACAGCATTCCATCTCTACTTGCTGGCGGTGTGTGTGCTTTTTTTAAATGCCGGATCTGAAAAGATGGACGTTGGAAACTCAGAACATAAGACGGTAGCGCCTATCTTGAGGTTATTTTTCCCCCGTGAACCCACACACTGTCCTATTTTTGAGCAGAAAGAATCCTGCTAAACATGAGTTGAACAGATGGAAACCTATCAAGGAGAGATCTAAGCTAGAAGTAAGGAGACATTTCCTAACGGTGAGAACGATTAATCAGTGGAACCGCTTGCCTTCTGGAGTTGTGAGTGCTCCATCACTGGAGGTTTTTAAGAAGGGACTGGACAACCACCTGGCTTAGGAATGGATTTTTTTTTTGTCCCAATTGGGTTAATAAATCGAGAAGCACCTGTATATCACATATAAGGTTCGGCATTGCAATGCAGGCATCCCCAGGAAAAGTAAGAAGGTCCTTTTTGAATATTTGGCAAACTTCCACAGAAGGAGTACAGTGCAAATCTCTATTTACCCCCAACATATTCTGCATTCTTCCATGAATACTTCAGGGCTGCTGTAAAAAGAAGCTGGACTTTTTCTGTTACCCGATCGAGAGAGCTAATCCTACTTATCTGCTTTAGAAAATGGCAATGATTTGAGGAATTCCTGTATGGAAAGACCTGATCTCTCTAAGGAAGGTGGAAGGCGGAGAGTCCACACACCAGTCAATATCTTTGACACTGAATTACAATCCATCAAAACCTCAGATCACGAAAGATGTGGGTTAAGTGATGGGCGTAAGCATCAGTGTCAAAAATTAATTCTTTAAAAATTAAATTCTCCAAAACACAAGTCCGATACTGAATTTAATTTAACCAGGACGCCATTTTTTGAATTATAATTATGCAGATAGACTTGTAACACATCCAAAGTTAGGGTTTAGTTCTTAATTGTTTATTCAGATTGGAGGTCTTTATTATGTTGGCTGCTCTTTTTTTGTTTGTTTTTTGTCTCTTTAGCTCTTCTATTTTGTTTCCTGCTATTTTTCTTGGTCGGACTTTCAGGTGATGATCAAAACAGAAATACAATAAAAACAGAACATAAAATTGATGCATCGTTGTGCTTCTGTCCATCGCTTATTTTACACTTAGCAAATGCTCTTCTCAGTGTTTATTTGTACTCGCACCCATTCTGCAGTTCTCTTTACCAGGAGATTATCTTAAAAAGCTAATCAGAATCAAACCAATAAAATGAGGCACACGTATCTCCATTGAGGACAGGTTCCTGATTCTCTAACCCAGGGGTGTCAAACTCGATTTCATTGAGGGCCACATCAGGGTTGTGCTTGACTTTTGGGGGCTGGGTGAGACATGACCAGCTCAATGTCACACATGTCGAGGGTTCCTGTGGTGGCCCAAGCACTCTGCAGGCAAAAACGGAGCTTGGGAGGGCTGCCCTCCCGAGCTCCATTTTCACTGGCGAAGAGTTGCAGGAGGCCATTGCAGCTTGCAGCGCTCCCTACGCAGCTCTCCTGACCTCCGTTTTCGCTGGCAGAGGGATCACGGGCTGGTCCTTCACTGTTCCCAGGGTGGCCCAAAGGGCCAGATCTAAGCACCGCCGGCCTTGAATTTGACACCCCTTACTCTAACCCAAGAAAACTCCATGGATGTATCTAGGTACTCACCAGGGATCAAACTTCTTTGGAGTGAGATTCAAGGTTTTTTGTGCGGAAAAGATAGCCAGTCCCAATGAAGGTACTGAAAAGCTTTTTACCTTAATTCCTGCAGCGGCCGGAATTGGCCAATTGCACTGAATGGAGAAGTTGCGGGTTTCGGCAAAGATGGCAACGATCCATTGCTCAACTCTCGTTACTCCCAACTTTGCTTACCTCTATTTGATTGAGCAGAGGGTCCTCGAACTTGAAGCCGGGGATCCTCTTTTCACTGCAGACCACGCTCACATCCTCGGTGTGCTTGCAGTCTGACACGCCCCATCCGTTGGAGGTACATTGGGCTATCGATGTCTCTCCGCCCGTGCAGTAGAGGTTGTCCAACCAGATGGGGCCTAGAGAGAAAGAGGAGCAAAGGTCTCTTTTAGGAGGTCCAGTCTCCACTGATGACCTCCTTTTGCTGATCCACAATTGGAAGCATCCTCACTTATTGCATCAAGGTATGACATGCTGGTTTGACAGCCGCGGACAGAAAATCATTACAGAGGGTGGTGAGGACAGCACAAAACATCGTGGGCTGTCCTGATACCACTAGATGAGATTGCTAGGGCTCGCTGCCTTAGAAGAGCGAGGAGTATCCTCAGAGATGACTCACACCCTGGTCAGCACTTCTTTACCCTCCTACCATCGGGAAGGAGATATAGAAGTGTAGCCAGGCACACAAACAGGCTGAAGAACAGTTTTCATCCATGGGCTGTCAGACTCCTGAATGCAAAGTAACATCATAACTACGTAGTACGATGGACTTGCAGGGTTGGTGCAATGTGTAACATGTTCACACTGGTGCAACGGGACTGGGTATTTGTTAATGCGATTTATTGGGTTAGGGATTTTCTGTCTTCACTCTGAGTTGTATTGTGTTGGGTGTGTGTGTGTGTGTGTGTGTGTGTGTGTGTGCACTGAGGGAGCTCAACCAATCTCATTGTACACATGTTGTGCACTGGCAATAAAGGTTCGAATTTGAATGTGACTTTGTAGAGCAGAATTTATTTTATATGATTGAGCTTTGCAGCCAAATTATAGCAAAGGAAGAAGAAGAGAAAAGGCTAACCAATGGAAAGTGTGACCACACAGCATTCAGCATTTGAGGTTATACCTTTATGTAACATTTGAACTGCTGTCATTTCCCTTCTTTTTTAAAATGTGACATTTTTTCCCTTCCTACAAATCCAGACAAGAAGCCCACCCAGGAGTACTAACTCCTGTTTTTATTGTAAGGATACATTAACAGAAACTTGCAAGTCTCAAAGTACATTTTCCCACCCCACCCCCTTTACAGTCCCCAAAAACTAGGGAAGGTCCCTTCTCTGATTCCTCCATTATTTCTGCAGGCTTAGCAGCCTCTTATCTAAATGTCTGTGGAGATTCTCAGTCACCCAGTTCCTGGTTGCCCCAAAAGCAAAGGTGCTTTTTTCAAAAGGCAACTGGACTTTGTTTTTCCTTAAAGACGTTTCGCTTCTCGTCCAAGAAGCTTCTTCAGTTCTGAGTGAATGGTGGAGGATGGAAGGGTTTATATTCCTTTCAGTCATCTGGTCTTTAGCACTCTCTGTGGGAGTCGGACTGCTTCTTATTTAATTGGCTAGTCTGTGGTCCTTCCTCCTGTCTCTCAAGGTCATTCCCGCATACCATTACATCAATGACAATTTGTTTTTTTTCAATAAATGTATTTGGAACAGTTGGCTCAGAGTAGGTGGATAGGAGGACTAGATCAGTACCTGGATAGGTAAGATAGCTAATTTATTTATTAAAATTTTCTCAAGCTGCTCAAAGATCACCATAAAGATGGACTTACTTTTGGGGACTATATTATCTGATTTTGGAGAAGAACATGGAGCTCCAGAGCAAGAGTTACCCCAAGGAGCTAGTGGCAACTACGTGATAGTTCCTCTCTCTTGGCCATTATTAGGGATAGTTCCACTATGTAGTAGCGTGAAACCTTCTGCTTCAAGATCTTCACATGGTTGTAATAAATGACATCAGGAATGAAGTGTGGAAAGCGCAGCAAAGTATGGCTGAAGGTCTGTCCTAGATGGGTCAGGAATGGGACACCATGTGGACTCTAGGCCTAGAAGCCAGAGGTCGACGTTGATCTACCATATCTTACAAAATATTTTGAGTCTTTGCAAAAGGGACAAAGGAATAAACATGCCACCATATGTTAACAGCCCCCTTTCTCTGACTGATGCTTGCTAATAGACAGGGGTGGGTTCCAATTACCTTCCCTAGTGGTTCGGGGTCATGCTGGAAGTGCGTGTTTTGCGCATGCATGCTCCATGGGTGGGCTCTAACTTACCTCGCCACCAGTTCGCTTCCTTCTGCGCCACGTGGCATGTGCAGTGCACAAAAATTACAAAAAATTACAAAAAAAAAGTCCGAAAACAAGATGGTGACACGATTGCGTAGTGCCAGAAACTCAGTTTCTGCGCATGCACAGAAGAAAAAAAAACCAGAAAAATCCCGCCTCCAAAATTCCCCTCCTCCCAAAAAAATGCAATAAAATAAAATAGCGGTGGCCACGGACCAGAACCGGTTCCGTGATGTCACCAGCGCCTTACTACCTACTCTATAGAACCGGTCCGAACCGGTAGAAACCCACCTCTGGCACACTTGCTATGCTCGCTCGCACGCACCCATCATTCCTGGGTTAAAATCGTCTCCGCATGCACAGGAGGCTTTGCGCATGTGCAAAGGGTTATTTTCAAGTAAATTTTGCTCCGGTGGATAGATTTCAAGCTGGAGCACTGGGGGCATGTCCAACTGCCTGTCGCTGCCAGTTCGGTGAGCAGGGGGAAATTCCCGCTACCGTTTCTAGCAAACTGGTTGGAAACCGGCAGGAACCCAAATCTGCTAGTAGGGATCAGAAAACAAAACAAAACAAAACAAAATGTTCAGAGTCTCACCTTCTCCTTTTCCATATTTGGAGCCAGGGTACCAGGATATGGCTTCCACATAGCCCAATTGCCTGCAGAACACATTGGCCGAGTGGATGGAGAAATCGTCATCACAAATGGTGCCCCATTGGTTATTATAGAAGACTTCCGCTCGCCCTTCGTTGTGCTTCCTCTTGTCTCCTGCCAAACGGACCTGAATAATAGGCTCAGTGCTGGGTTGGGACTGTTGTTGGTCCTGGGCAAGGATCAGGTAGTCCAGGCACACGAAGAAGAAGAAGAAAAGGATGAGATGGCAGTTTGGGAACTTTGCCATTGAGGATGTCAAGTTCTCTTTGGAGGCAAGTCTTCAGTTCAATCAAAGATCAGAAGGTAGGCTGGCTGCTTTCCTGGAAGGAAAGAAATGAAGGAGATATTTGAGAAATAAGAGCCATGGTGGCACAGTGGTTAGAGTGCAGTACTGCTGACTGCTGGCTGGCTGCAATTTGGCAGTTCGAATCTCACCAGGCTCAAGGTTTACTCAGCCTTCCATCCTTCCGAGGTGGGTCAAATGAGGACCAAGATTGTTGGGGGCAATAAGGCTGGATCTGTATCATCATTATTTTCC
>JANHFT010007424.1:155287-165632 GCA_032467955.1 Pseudoxenodon macrops
AGTCCCCTAACCATCCTGGTTGCTCTCCTCTGGACTCTTTCCAGAGTCTCAACATCTTTTTTGTAGTGTGGTGACCACAACTGATTAACGACACACTTCTGTAGTTTAAACAGCAAACGACTCCAGTTCCTCCTTTAGCTTTACTATCTCCATCTCTTATCATCTAGTAATACCAAGTCAGGATCTCCATATGAAAGTCAGGCTGGGCATGCATGCAGGGGTGGGCTTCAAAATGTTTAGCAAGAGCTTCTCTGCCTGGTTGCTGGGTGGATGTGGCCATGATGGGTGTGGCCTAGTCTGCTTCCTGCATCATGGCGGGGGGGGGGGCATTTTTGCCCTCCCAAGGCTCTGAAGGCTTTCCTCAAGCCTCTGTGAGGACGAAAACGGCCTCCCCAGGCTTCGGAGGCCCCTCTGGAGGCCGGAAACGGGCTTGTTTTTCACCCTCTCTGAACCTCTGCCCGCATCCTGCACTTACCTGTATCCAAAACGGGCCGCATTGGGACTTCGGGGAAGGAAGGGTTGGGTGGGGCCAGCCAGGAGTGGGATTTGGGGGTTCTCTGAACTGCACAGAATCTTAGCTAGAGGTTCTCTGAAACCCCCAGCATGCACGAATGTTTCAGCTCGTTCCCATATCATAAGGACTAGAAACTAAGAAAGTAAGGGTTTTTAAAAAAAACATGTCTATTGAAATATTTGCAGCATTGCTCATCTTTCATTAAAGTAAATTATATACACAATGTATAAAAACGAAACTATACTGCCCTTGACGCGGTTCTTTAATTTGCTTTACACTAATGATTTAAAACTTATATTATCTTTCATTCAATTGTAGGTGTAGGTCTGCGTCTACACAAACATATAAAGCACAAGCTATTTTTAATGGGATTTGCCAAAGCCAAGAATTTTGGCAGCTGGCAAATTGGTATTTATTCGCTATAATTCCTCTACTGCGTTTTCTGAGGATTTAGAGCTGACAAAATGATTTTGGGGATTAGATTTGCATGTTGTTCTGGCTTTTCAAATAGATGGTTACGTGGAAGTGGGATTTGCTAGACTTGGGTAAGTGAGACGCCTGGGATTTAAGCCTTGCTGTTTTCTCTCAGCAAAGAATTATGAGATAAGAGGAATATTTTTTCCTCTCTTGAGAAACACCTGAAATTTCCGAATGAGGATGTGTGTGTGTGTGTGAACTGGCGACCACTTTATCCACAAAGAAGCTGAAGAAATTCCAGCAGACTTGTTGAACTTCTGCAGCCCCAAGCATGCTAGGTAGTTAAATTATTACCGTATTTTTCAGACTATAAGAAGCTCCAGACTATAAGATGCACCTAGCTTTTGGGGAGGAAAAACAAGGAGAAAAAAAATCTGCCTCTGCCTCACAGCATCCATGCGGTGTACATTGGTCCTGTTTGCCGTGGCCCGTTCACCGCTGCCCATTCGGCACAGCCCAGTTCGCCGCAACCTGTTCGGCATGGACCAGTGTGCTGTGGCCTCTTCGCCACGGCCGCTGCCCATTCAATGATGCCTGTTCATTGTCGCCCATTCGCCATGGTCTGTTCGCTACCGCCAGGGCCCGTTCTAGAACAGCTGATAGGCACCGGAACACCCCCCTCCCGCCACTACAATATTCAGAATATAAGACGCACAGACATTTCCACCCACTTTTTTGGGGGAGAAAAAGTGTGTCTTATACTCCGAAAAATACGATAACTTGATTATTAAACAACCATCTAAGAGGAAAGATTAGAAACCAGAAACTTGGAATTAGCTAAGAAGCTATGTTTTTTTTCTCCCAAAGGTGTTTTTTTCCAAAAGGCAACTGAACTTACTTTCTTTTTTCCCCCTTGAAGACATTTTGGTTCTCATTCAAGAAGCTTCCTCAGCTTCTATTGAATTAAAAAAAACAACAACAACCCTCAGTTGCCTTTTGAAAAAAGGGTTGGGTAACTGCGACCTGGATGATTAAGAATCTCCATAGACATCTCTTTCTTTCTTACGTTGTTATAAGAACTGTGATGCTCAGGAAAATGGGATGATGTCTTGGCTATAGCATATGGCCCAGGAATTAGGTTGGATCTTCTGCTAATGCTTGCAGAGTAGAAAACGTTCAGAGCTGCACATTTTCAGACATGTGTAACGAGCAGAGAAGCGGCGTTATTTTAACAGAATTACAGTCATCCTGCATTAGTCAGGTTGATATTTGGCTGTTGGGACATGTCCAGTCAGACATCTGGAGTTTTGCAGGCATTCAGCTTGGATTTAAATCATGCCAGTCATTAGTCCTGTGTCATCCTGCACTGTGATATTTTTGAATCAACAAGAGATGGAGAAAAGACTGCTTTAAATCTGGAAGACCAGTCACTGCTTGATGCAGGAAGCATAGGGCGACAGCACCTGTCATGGATGGTGTTTCTGTCTCTGCTTGGAAAAAAAAAAAAAGCCTAGTGATTGGGTATTATTAAAACTACTGGTAGACTTTCTCCTGACATCCAGCTGAAATCTACACCATATGTTTAAGACTTTTAGATGCAGGAAGCATAGGGCGACAGCACCTGTCATGGATGGTGTTTCTGTCTCTGCTTGGAAAAAAAAATAGTCTAGTACAAGGGTGTCAAACTCAAGGCCCCGGGGGCTGGATCTGGCCTGTGGGGTGCTTAGATCTGGCCCGTGGGGCTGCCCTGGAAACAGTGAAGGACCGGCCCGTGGTGCTTCTGCCAATGAAAACGGAGCTTGGGAGGGCCGCATGCCATCCCCCCCAAGCTCCATTTTCGCCAGCAGAGGGTTGCAGGAGGCCATTGCAGCCGGAAACAGAGCTCCAGAGGCCATTTTCACTGGCAGAGCGCTCGGGCCACCACAGGTGTCCCCAACATGAGTGATGTTGAGCTGGCCATGCCCATCCTGGCCACACATATGCCCCCCCCCCTTTGAGGTCAAACACAACCCTGATGCGGCCCTCAATGAAACCGAGTTTGACATCCCTGGTCTAGTCATTGGATATTATTAAAACTACTAGTAGACTTTCTCCTGACGTCCAGTTGAAATCTACACCTTATGACTTTTAGGATGCATCTCGCACTTGGTGGCAGCAGAGGACACATCCTGGTTGTATTGTAAAGCAGCAGCCCCCCAACATTTTTAGCAGCAAGGACCAATTTCATGGAAGACAATTTTCCCACACACTGGGGATGATGAGGATGGTTTTGGTTTCACTCGCTCGCCCGTCACTCACCTCCAGGTTTGCAGTCTGGTTCCTAACAGGCCACAGACTAGTACTGGTTCATGACTCCGGGGGTTGAGGACCCTCTGTTATAAAGGGGGTCCTCAACTTCACTTGTGTGAAGTTGTCTTTAGTCCACAGCCCTATTCTTATTCCCTGTAATAAATCCCTACAGTTCCATCAAGTCCTTGAAACACCCATTTCCTATTCTTCCCACTCTTGGTGAGTACCTTCTCCATTTGTTCTGCAACACAGAGTTTACAACCAAGGCAGATGAGCCTAAGAGTAGCCAGATGTGGCCCTCTGCTCATGCTTCTCTTAACCTTTGGCCTCAGGAGCTCTGAAGCTGCTGAACTCTTCCATCAACACAAGGCGGTAATCCTTAGCTGCCACAAGAGGTTGCCCCATTCCTAACTTCGGGTGGCACAACTCCCATGAAAGCTGGCTGTTTATGTTAACGTGAAAGGACTTTTATTCAAGGATATAAATTCATGGTTTAGTGAGAGCCAGACTGTGTAAGTACATGTGCCTGAGTCTGAATCCTCCAAAGGGGCATCACTTCCTGTTTTAATTTTAGGCTTTATAGTCCGTTCCTAAACTTCCGGTTTGCCCGTTGGGCCGTTTTTCACCCTCCGGAGGATTCAGGGAAGCCTCCTGAAACCTTTGGAGGGTGAAAAATGGCCCGAGAGGGGGCACATATGGGGGGATGTGCGCATGCGCAGTACAGTGTGCGTGGGGGTGTGTGTGTTTGTGTGTCGGTACGCATGCGCTGCCATTTTTGGCACGCAAGAAGAAAAAGCTTCGCCATCACTGTTCTAAATCATTACTACTAATTATTAGTAACCGGTGGCTATTTAACTTCTCATGTTAGAGGTTTGCCTTAGAGATATTATCACTTCTGGCCACTATATATTGGCTTAAGATGGGTACCCATTGCTGAGATCTGTGTCCAAAGCATGTATTATTGTTCCTTCTCTGTAGACACACATTGGCTACAAAGGAACTTACAACCACTTTGCTGTGGATGGCACTGCCATACTGGGCAGGCTTACAGCACCCCCTCCTGGCATGTTTCAAAAGCATGTTCTTACATGCTTGGCTTTTTACAGGCATTTCCCCCTATTGCATTGTGGGAAATAATCACATTCCCCATATTTAATTCATGATTTAAAAAAATAAAATATCCCGCTTAACTTCAAATGTGATTAAGTAGCATTTAGTTTTGTCTGGACTCTATCCACATTTTCCCTTTGCCCTGTCTATTTTTTTCTATGCTAGCACAGGTAATTCTTGACCTACGACCACAGTAGACCCCAAAGTTCCTGTTGCTAAGTGAGACATTGGCTAAGTGAGTTTTGCTCCGTATTACGACTTTAACTGCCACCGTTGTTAAGTGAATCGCTGCACGTGTTAAGTTAGGGACATGATTGCTAAGTGAATCTGGCTTCCCCATAGCCTTTGCTTGTTAGAAGGTCGCAAAAGGGGAGCATGTGACTCCGGACACTGCAACCGTCATAAATGTGAGTCAGTTGCTAAGCGTCTGAATTTTGATCACGTGATCCTGGGGTTGCTGCAAAGGTCGGAAGTGTGAAAAATTAGTCACTTTTTTTTCAGTGAACTTCAAACGATCACTAAATAAACAATTGTAAGATATTTGAATATTAGTAGCTCAGGTTGGTAGTTGGGCTGTTGGTTTGAGCTCCGAGCTTGGCAATTTGGTTGTAAGTCAAGGACTACCTATGAATTACCAACTCTGCAGGTTAGCAACTAGACACTTGGGGGTTAATTCTGGCCTTTGGAAGAATATTACTGACACTACTCACACGAGGAAGAACCCAAACAGAAGGTAGAAAATGCGCCTTGGATTTGATTATTTCCCAATCGTTTTAGGTGTCTGTGGCGACATCTTGAACTTGTGGTTATCTTAACTGGGCCTTCATCAAATCCAAAAAAACAGAACCTAGCAAGAGTTCCTCCATTACAGACAAAGACGAGAACAACAAATGTTAGCATAGCAACATTGTCATTCCATACATTGTAGGAATACCTGAAACACTCAGGAGGTGGATTTTCAACCAACACAACATACATGTACACTTTAAACCAGGGATCTCCAACCTTGGCAATTTTAAGCCTGGAGGACTTCAACTCCCAGAATTCCCCAGCCAGCTTCGCTCCAAAGTTGGAGACCCCAGCTTTAAACCCAAGAAGTTTACACCAAGGCGGATACTTGTCCACTCCAAGGATAAAAACACCCAGACACAAACTGGGTCTCTTGTCTAGGTCATTAAATAAATTGCTATTAAAAAAAAACATTAGAACGTGCTGAGATGGATAGATTAACATTGAAAAGAAAAGAAAAAAAGGAAGAAACAAGAATACTCTTTAACGTGGGACTTGTTTTACCAATAGCTAACTAATTGAAACAGGTTGGAAACTGACTAGACAACACGCTGTTCAGATAGATATGGAACTTTTTATGTTTATTAAAAAAATGTATCAATAAACATATATTTTTTTAAATTGTTATAAGTCAAGAACTACCTGAAGGCTGTCTGATTAGGTCTGGCTCCTCCCCAAAATTGTATCTCGCAGCCTAGAGTCTCTCTCTCCTCCTGTACATCATCTTTCTTCTTCTTTTTTTTTTTGTCTTCTTGTAGACTCGAATGCAGAGTTTGCAACCCGACCCCAAAGCCCAATACCGGAGCGTCTTTGAGGCCTTGAGGAAGATCGTCCGCACGGAAGGCCTCTGGAGGCCGCTGCGAGGAATTAACGTCACCGTCTTAGGAGCCGGCCCTGCCCATGCCTTGTATTTTGCCTGCTACGAAAAAATGAAACGTACTTTAAGTGACATTATTCAACATGGAGGCAACAGCCACCTGGCCAACGGTATAATTGACATAACCCCATGGGTGCCATCTTCTTAGGCGCTTTGACTCGACTTGGGTACTTTTTCATGTGGTCTGACATCTTCAGCATGCAATTTCTGCTTCTGGAGAGACAAAAACAAGACGCTTGGAAGACTCCCATCTTTGGCAACCTAGGCGTTCTTGCTACCTTCAACCTCTTGTCTATTTCCTACAGGCACCTGCTCAGTTTTAGAGGCACGCATGTATGAAGAATACCGAAGATACGTAGTGCTCCAGTTCCTCTAAAAGTTAGATGTTAAAGTGTTTTGATCATAAAATACCTCGTGATTGGGCTCTGGGAAGGAGTCGTCTGAAATAGCTTGTCAGTATAACATGGGCAGCTTTCTAGGAAGATTGGGTTTTTAGATTTTGGGTTTCGCTTCTCTCCAGAAATCTGTTTTATCACGGCTAAATCTTACCAAATTTGGCTGCGCTGCCAATAATGTAAAATTACAAGCTGGCTGGATCACTCCAATCTCCACCTCTGGTCTGACATTTTTACTTCCCATAATAATCAGCCAGCTGTCTTTAAAAAATTACCAGTCTTTCTCTCCAGCGTAGGACACTCAGAGGCATACTGGTTCTTTAATTGGAATTTCTGCTTTTTAGGATGCACGTCGATGCTAATTATGTGCTTCATAGCAACAAGCTCTGTGCTAGAATAAATTCTGTAGTCTCTCAATCGGCAGTTCACAAATATACATCTAATTGCCTTTCTATTGTCCTCTAATGAACACAACTAGCTTTTCACTGATTTTTGTTTGTTTTATTTAGATCTTCTTGGCACTGAATGAAAGAATCAGTGGGTTGCTAATATTTAAACGTATGCCTCCAAATTCCTGCTTGCTTGGAAGACACTGAAATCGAAAATGGTGCACTTCTCTTAATATACAGGAAATACAGATTTGTAATCTCTTTAAATACGCAGTTAATTGATCCATGGCAGCACAGTGGAATGCAGTATTGTAAACTAACTCTGGCCACAGCCAAGAGTTCAATTCTGACCGGATCAAGGTTGACTTAACCTTCCATCCTTCTGTGGTCGGTAAAATGAAGACCCAGATTGTTGGGGGCAATATGCCAATCTTATTTCCGCTACCATGTCGAATGCCTTACTTCTTGGTCCCACTAGATGCACCTTTGTAGGTGAGGTGACCTGCAGCATTCCATGCCTCCCTGCTCTGGTAGGATGTTAGGACCTAAAGTTCGAATTGTGTGCCTGGAACAGGTAATATGTGATGCTTAGGCATATTAAGAAGATGGCGTGTGATCAAAGCACCATCTTCAGTTTGAGGGAATCACTCCCATTTTTTGAAGATGCTCTTTTTGGGGTACTGCTTTTCACCATAGTTGCCTCACTGGTAGAGGTCTTTGGAGGTTCTTCAATGTTATTGGCTTAACCTGGGATTATAATTAAGGTATTTAAAGTGGCACAGTCTAAGAAGTTATTTATAATTTTCTTAGCATCCGTCAACATTAATAATATGTATTTTTCAAGATGATGCCTGTTTCTCTTTGTTTAAGAACAGTGACTACCACACAATAATGTGATATTCCCGAAGCTTTCATTGTATAATGGTTTACCTTAAAATGTCTCTAAGTTGGAAATTGTCTGAATGCATCTTTTGTAGGGTTGAAGTTGTGGGTAAGAGAGAAAACATTCTAACTGATTAGAATAGTTTCAGATTAATTTTTTTGATTTTGCCCTCCAAGAAACAGACCAAAGTAGGAGAAATTAGTTGGTAATCCTTCATGGTTTAACTTCGTAATACTGGAAAGAGATAATTGTTTTATTCCCAGGAGAAATAATTTCAAGTAAAGTTTTTGTTTTTCCTGGCTGAGATAGAACATTTTAAAATTTGGTCAGGTGGCCTTCCTACACAATGCAGAATTTGGGGTTATGCGAGATTAATAATTTGAAGTTCAATATAATTTTAATGAAGGGTACTGAGTGCTGTTCTAATGCTTACTTTGATTTAAAGATTTAAAGGGGGATTATGTATTTTACATGGATAGTTGACCTTTTATTTCAATCATCGCTAAGGTGTTTTTTTTTCCATATAGAGAGTGTTCGTTAGATTGAAGGGAAAAAAGGCTATAAATATCTGTTCCCTGACCTTGAAATGCCTTATGAATCTTTGAGAATACCACATTTAAATTATTTTCCATTAATTAAGATTATGTTAGAGTTTGTTAATAGTTTCTCAGTGCAATCATTAATCCACAGAAGAGATGTCCAACCTTGGTAACTTTAAGACTTGTAGACTTCAACTCCCAGACCAAGTTATCTGTGGGACCGTCTGTTGCCGGTCACATCTACCTGACCCTCCAGAGCGGAGAGGCAGGGAATGCTGTGGTCCCATCCCTGAGGAAGATACACCTGGTGGCACCCAGAAGAAGGGCCTTCTCCGTGGTGGCTCCCTCCCTCTGGGACATCATTCCCCCAGAGATTAGATTGGCCCCCACTATTACTCTCCTGGAAGGCGCTGAAGACCTTCTTCTGCCAGAACCCAGAGCGGGATGAAGCCCATTAAATGACTTGTGTGATCTGCTGTCGCCAGAGTGGGGTGTGATTTTATTATATTAAACTATATTAATTTATTTGAGTCTTTTATTACCGTATTTTTCGGAGTATAAGACGCACCTGAGTATAAGACGCACCTTAATTTTTGGAGAGGAAAATAGGGGGGGGAAACTCTGCCTACCAGGTATTCATCTGGCTAACATCCTTAGTCTGGTCAATTTCAGCACATTATTTTATCCCCTAATTAGGACTGGGGAAAAAGCTTCTAAAGCACAGCTGATAGATTAAAGCAATGAACAAAGCATGCAAAGCCCGGAAGATCATTAGCACCTGGGGAAAAAAGCTTCTTTGGAGGGAGTAACAATCAAAAAAGCCTACAAAGATCGCTTCACTCTTCACTCACCTCGTTAGGTCTGAAAAAAAGCTTTGAAAAAGCTACATTCGGAGTATAAGACGCACCCAAATTATCAGCCCCAATTAGGGGAGAAAAGGTGCGTCTTATACTCAGGAAAATACGGTAGCTTTGTATATAGGTAGTCCTCAGTTTACAACAGTCTGTTTAGTGACCATCCAGCACTGAAAAAAATGATTTATGACCAGTTCTCACAGCATCCCCAGGGTCATGTCATCAAAATTCAGTCGCTTGGCAACTGACTCATATTTACGACGGTCGCAGTCTCCCGGAGTCACGTGATTCCCTTTTCGCGACCTTCTGACAAGCAGAGTCGATTTAGGAAGCCGGATTCGCTTAATGACTCTGTGACTTAACTTGACTACTGCAGTGATTCACTTAAGAACTGGGACAATAAAGGTTGTAAAATGAGGCAAAACTCACTTAACGTATGTCTCAGTGAAGGACAGAATTCTTTACGACCTTTCTTGGCACGGTTGTTAAGTGAATCACTGCCGTTGCTATGTTAGTGACACGGTTGTTAAGTGAATCTGGTTTCCCCATGGACTTTGCTCGTCAGACGGTTGCAAAAGGGGATCTGCAACCGTCATAAATAACAACCAGTTGGCAAGTGTCTGAATTTTGATCATGTGACCGCAGGAACGCTACAATTGTTGTCATCATCATTGTTTAAGGGCCCCATGATCCCTTGTGGGGTGGAGTCTGGGCAACTGAATGGAGCTAGCAGAATATTTACTGGCCAGATGCCTTTCCTGTTGCCAGCGCGGAGTTTTGTTCTGCGGATACATTCTCATTGTGCCCAGAGAGAGAAATATCTGCCTCTACCTAGGATTGAACTCACAGCCTCCTGATTGTGAGGCTAGAGCTCCGCTTCTAGGCCACTGTACCACACTGCTACAAGGGTTGTAAGTGTGAAAAATAGTCACAAATCACTGTTTTCAATGCCGTCGTCAGTTTGAATGGTCACTAAACAAACTATTGTATGTCGAGGACTGCCTGTAACTGTGTCCTTGCCTCTTTTGAATTAAGGAAAGGCCCAGTTATCTTAGAAAACCTCTGCAGAACGAGGCAAAGAATTTAAGATTAAAATTTGAGGATGTTTGCAGTGATTTGCGAGTGGGAGAGGGCCCGCCAGCCTGCCCCTAATGCCCCGGCGCTATGCCATCATACCATATTTTTCAGAATATAAGATGCACGTTCCCCCCCCCTAATTGGGGCTGATAATTTGGGTGCGTCTTATACTCCGAATGTAGCTTTTTCAAAGCTTTTTTTTTCAGACCTAA
>JANHFT010007426.1:13841-27541 GCA_032467955.1 Pseudoxenodon macrops
AAAAAACAAAAAACAAACAAATAAACAAACCAACAAACAAAAGAAGACCAAAAGAAGAAGATCAAAAACCAAAAAGGACAAAAACCACAAAACATTAAAAAAAAGATGCATGAAAAAGAAAAATGCCACATATGCACATATTATCCCTTCTAGTTGAGTACTGATTAATATATTACTATAGCATTAGTTTGCACCCCTCACAAACAGGCCAAAATTAAAATTGTTCTGAAATCCAGGCATTTCTTGCTTTTTCAGTTTGTTGGCATCGTGATGCTCATTTGAAAATAGAAGGAGGATAGAGTATTGTGTGTGTTCACTTCCTTGAGTTCTTTATAAAAAACAATAAAGATGGTATAGAGATAAATTCAATGAATACTTAATCGAAAGGTGTTGGGCCATTTTCTCAGCATTTAACTTGTCTTCCCAAGCAAATAGAGAACATGATGATGAAAATCACCCTCATTTGCTATGAAATCCTAGTATCCTGTTTAAACATTATGAGAAGGCAAATTTACTAAGAATATGCATGCTTCATTCAGTCATTGGCCAGATGCTGAAACCCTAAGGCTGATTGTTGGGTGCTTGGTGCACTCTGAACTTGGTTGATTTCTTGCAGACATTTCATTATCCAACTAGGTAACATCATCAGTGCGAGGACTGTGTTAGTCAGCTAGCTCAAATGATGTTACCTAGTTGGGTAATGGAATGTCGGCAAGAAAACAACCAAGATCAGTGAGTACAAAGGACCCATCAGTTCAACCGTGAGTTACAAATATTGTCTTGAAAATTGAAGTCTAATTTTCTCCATCTAGTGGAATGAATATTGTTTTATTCAAAACCACTGTGGCTGTTAGACATACCATGGGATATAGAAATGACTTACACTTTTAGTTAAATCTCTTGCAACGATCAAATGTTAAATACCATCAAGTTAAGTTAGGTGACTGCATGAAGAAAGGCTTTTTATATTTTCCTGCAAAACAACTAATAGTTCATATTTCAGCAGAAGTCAAGAGAGGACCAGTTATATCCTATTGGGACAAATACTCATGGGCAATAGATATTATCCTATAGGTTTCAAATAGCAGGGGTGTCCAACCTTGGCAGCTTTAAGACTTGTGGACTTCAACTCCCAGAATTCCCATGCTTGCTGGAAACCAGTTAGGAAGGTTATAAATGGGGATCACACTGGGACAATGCAACTATCATAAATGCACACCAGTTGCCAAGCGCCCGAAGTTTGAGCACATGACAGTGGGGATGCTGCAATGGTCATAAGTTGTAAGTCAAAGACAAATGGTTGTAAATCAAAGACTCCCTGTATGCCATTACCTTTTTTTTCTAGAACTGTCTTTTTTGTTTCCTCTCTAGTAATCCTACCACCTTTATCTATTCTTTAATCCAAAACTACAGATGGGGATTAGACACGACACCACTGGATGGATTAGTAACTGACTGACCAACCAACCAACATGTAGTCCTTAATGGAACTGCATCTACCTGGAGAGGATCATGCAGTGGGGACCTCAAGGCTGTGTCTTAGGCCCTGTACTCTTAAATATCTTAACAAATGATTTAGATGAGGGGATAGAAAAGTTATTCATCAAATTTGAGATGACACCAAGCTGGCAGGAATAGTCAACATTCCAGAAGATAGGCTTAAGCTACAGAAGGATCTTGACAGACTTAAACACTGGGCCCTATCTAACAAAATGAAATTCAGTAGTTAACAAAAGTAAGGATCTACAATTAGGCAAGAAAAACCAAATGCACATGTATAGTATAGGTGGTACCTGACTCAATAGTAGTAATTATGAAAGGTTTTTCAGAGTCCTAGTGGACAGTCACTTAAATATGAGTCAACAGCGTGCTGCAGCTGCCAAAAAAACCAATGCAGTCCTAGGCTGCATTAACAGAGGGATAGAATCAAGATCGTGTGAAGTGTTAGCATTACTTTATAATGCCTTGGTAAGATAACACTGCATCCAGTTTTCGTCACCATAATATAAAAAAGATGTTGATACTCTAGAAAGAGTGCAGAGAAAAGCAACAAAGATGATCAGGGGCTGAAGGTAAAACATATGAAGAACAGTTGCAGGAATTGGGTATGTGCAGTTTAATGAAAAGAAGACCTGGGTGTGATATGATAGCAGTGTGCCCTATCTAAGGGTCTGCCTCAAGGAAAACCTATTCTCCAAAGGCAAAACAGGAAGCAATGCATGGAAACTAATCAAGCAGAGAACCAACCTAGAATGAAGGAGAAATTTCCTGATGATTCCTGCATCTCATTCTTGTATTGCATTACTCTTTCTAAGATTAACTATCTGATTGTGTGTCTCCTTGCCTTTTCTGAAATCTGCTTGTTCATTTGACTTTTTTTTCTCCTTGATGGCCCTATTCTTTTATGTATGATTTTAGTGAGTAATTGATTAAATGTCTAGTAATTTGACCATTTCCTTGTTGCATCTCTCTTTTTCATTATAAGTGTATATGTCTGTAGGTGTG
Source organism: Pseudoxenodon macrops (assembly GCA_032467955.1). NCBI lineage: Eukaryota > Metazoa > Chordata > Lepidosauria > Squamata > Pseudoxenodontidae > Pseudoxenodon > Pseudoxenodon macrops. The sequence continues at coordinate 16,347 of JANHFT010007426.1, forward strand.
TAGGTGGGTATATCAGTCAAGCAATCTGGCATTCAGCTTGTCTAAATATTGAAACCACTTCCACATGCTTTCTTTCTTCCTTTCTTTCTCTCTCTCTCTCTTTCTGTCTCTTCTTTCCTACCTCTGTGCCTCCCTCCCTTCTTCTCTCTGTCTTTTAATAGCATTGAAGAAGTGTTTTCTATTGTCTCCTCCTGCATTTGATTTTGGAGTTTTCCTCTTGATTGAGTTGGTTTTCCTCAAGTCTCTTACTTCCACCAGGAATTATTTTCAGCTTTGATGTACATTTTGATCTTACCGGCAAGGAACTGCACTAGCATCACCCTTGAGGTCACTGGAACTACTGCCTTCACAAAGAAAGGATTTGAGGAATTGGAAGTCAAATTCAATACTAGGCTTGGGGCCTACCCAACACATAGAGTTTCTAGTTCACATATGGAGTCCTGCAAAATGAGATTTGAAAACTACATCTTTAAAGTAGAATCTCCACAGAACCTGAACTTCCAGTTAAAACAGTATCTGGAAGAAGCATAAATATTTACAAATAATATATATGATTTGTAATGTAATGTAATGTAATGTAATGTAATGTAATATAATGTAATGTAATGCAATGCAATGCAATGTAATGTAATATTATATAAAATATTTAAAAAGGCACACTTGCCTTGACTGAGAAGTAATGTGAAAAATAAAAAAAAGGTTTTTCAAAATTTTATTTTCCTTGCATTCAATGCTCTATATTTTTACAAAACAGCTATAAAAGCTGTCTCTATTTGTGCTACACAAAGGAAACAGAATCACATACATTCAAAAATCCATCATCATGAGTGTTTTCCTTTTTCTAGGTGTACCTTAGTGTTTATTTATTTCTCTTCTCTTGTCTTTATACAGATAATTATCCATGACAGTACATTTTCTCTCAAATCACAACTATTAAGTTTATTCAAGAGTCTTGAGTGAACAAATTCAATCATAGCTTTTTCAAAGTGCACAACAGTAGGAACAACAAGAGCAAACTTTAATATAGTCAAGGACTTGGAATAGAATGAAAGCACAATCGAATTTGAAATAAAACATGATTGCAGTACATAAGTACATAAGTAAGATATTATAAAACAAAATCAATATCCAAAAAGTGACAAGTATTTACACCCAATAATTAACATTCACGCTCATAATCATAATCATATGATTTCCCTCCCATTTTTGTCAATGGAAATGTTGAAGAAAGTGATGGATAACATTTGTTGCATTGAGTTATCTTGTGTAATTGTCCTGTGTCAAGTTGTCCCATGGCAAGTTACTCACAGCAAGATGGCTGTGGCTGCACCAGGTTGGCTGCAGTGAGATAGCCATGGCAAATTGGCTATGGTGAGTTGGCTGGGGCGAGAGCAGAAGTGGTATTCAGCAGGTTTTGACCAATTCTAGAGAACCAGTAGCAGAAATTTTGAGTAGTTCAGAGAATCAGTATATACCACCTCTGACTGGCCCCACCCTCATCTATTCTCTGCCTCCCAAGTCCCATCTGATCAGGAGGGATTTTACAGTATCCTTCCCCTGGAGTGGAAAGGGAATGGAGATTTGACAGTATCCTTCCCTGCTATGCCTACCAAGCCATGCCCACCAAGCCACGAACAAGAACAGGTAGCGGGAATTTCCCCCCACTCGCTGAACAGGCAGCAACGGCCAGCTGGACACGTCCCCGAACTGGTCCTCCAGCTTGAAATATTTCCACCAGAGTGAAATTTAATCGAAAATAACCCTCTGCGCATGTGCAAAGCATCCTGCTCGTGCACAGACAATTTTAACCCAGGAGGGATAGGGATGCACGCACGAGCATAGCACTTTGCACGCATTGAAATAGTGCATTTCTGGCTTGATCCGAAACCGGTAGGGAAGGGAAGGGGAACCCACCCCTGGTTTAGTGGGTTTATTAATAGTCACCAGCAATTTCCTTCACCAAAAACCTAGAACTATCACAATTAAGTCCAGCCAAAAGCAGACCAATGCTAATCCATAGTGGAATGACCAATGAATCCACAAAGAACTTGAAAGTTTCCCAATCAAAATTAAATCCCAAATACACAAATTTTCTTGAGGCAAGAAAACTCCAGAGTTCACAAGGCACGATCCAAATCAAGACATGGTGTCAATTCGAAGCAAGGCAGGAATCACAATGATCAGCAAAAATGGAGCTAAGAAATGAACACGTTCCCAACATCTGTCTGATGTGCTAAATAGCCAGCTTCTGGTGCAGTCCACTAAGAGGGGCAAGGCTGTCTCCTTGCAAGTAATCTGGCTGACCTTCTCTGTTCCTGCCTTTTCTCTACCTTACATGTCTTTGGATCAGGTCAGGGGTGGGTTCTAACTTACCTCACCGCTGGTTTGGTGCCTCCCATGCTGCGTGGGTGCGCCTCATGGGCGTGCGCATATGCAGTAGAAAAAACCCAAAAAAAAATTCTCCCAAAAAAGGCTGAAAACAAGATGGCGATGCATGCGCAGTGCCGGAACCTCAGCTTCTGTGCATGCGCAGAAAAACAAAACCTGTGAAAAAAAATTTTTTATTCCCCCTCCCAAAAATATTTTTAAAAAAGATGGCGGCGCCCACGGAGCAGAACTGGTTCCGTGACGTCACCCACAGACTACTACCTACTCGGTAGAACCGGTCCAAACCGGTAGGAACCAACCTCTAGATCAGGTACAGAGGGCAGTTCCTCTTCCTGTCACTGACCAGGTACAGCTGTATCCATCCCTCCCCTTGAAACCTTGGGCCTGTACTGTTTCAACTCTGCTTCAGCCAAATCCCTCTCAGCTGGCTGCTTGGAGCCATTGACCAACTCCCCTCCAGACATGCCTGGAACTGGTTCATTCTCCTCCAAACTGACATCTGGAGAGGTATCTGGGAAAGCACTGAGAGAGTCATCACAGACTGCTAATTGGAAGCAATTAATAAAAATGGCCAATATAAGAATTAAAACATTAAAACAATGAATAGACACATTAAATTGAAATTGACCAACATGGAGAGGAAGGGAGCACAATGCACATGGAGAGGAGGTGGAGGTCTTATCCACTAGAGCTATGGTGCTGCAGTGGTTAGAATGCAGTACTGCAGGATATTTCTGCTGACTGTCAGCTGCCTGCAGTTTGGCAGATCGAATCTCACCAGGCTCATGGTTGACTCAGCTTTCCATTCTTCTGAGGTGGGTAAAATGAGGAGCCAAAATTATTGGGGCCAGTAGGCTGACTCTGTAAACAGCTTAGCGAGGGCTTTAAAAAGCACCGTGAAATAGTATATAAGTCTATGTGCTATTGCTATTAGTCACTTCCAGAAGACACGTCCCCATCAGGGCCACAGTTGGCAGAGCCAAGTTTTCAGACATTTTCAAAAGGCCCAAAGGTCAGGTGCAAATTTCACCTCGGGCCACATGATCTCACCTCAGTGGGTGGGAGCCATTCAGAAAAAGCTCTTCTCCTGAGCCCCACCAGATGGAATTCTTTGATTGATGGGATCTGCAGCTTGCATCTTCTGCCAGTACAGGTGAGATGGTTCTTCAGATAACCTGGGACTCATATCAGGAAGGGCTCTAAAGGTGATAATCAACATCTTGAATTAGACCCAGAAGCAAACTGGGAGTTAGTGCAGCTCATGGAATAGTGAGGTAACATGGGACTATCCTAGGGGTTCCAATAATTTCCTCATGGCTGCATTCTGAGTTAGCTGTAGCTTCTGGCTACTCTTCAAGGGTAGCCCCTTGTAGAGCACATTACAGTAGTCTAAGAGAGGAATTGGTCAGCATTTGAGTGTCTGAGCACTCCTGGTTCCCAGACCCTCTCCCAGTCCCTCCTCAGTCCTACCAGATGGAAGTGAGGGGGTTGACCTGGAAGAGAGCAGCTAGTACTGGCTTGGCACTGGCCAGACTGGTAGCAGGCACCTGGCAAAGATTGTCTTTCGCAATCCCTAAGAAGAGAGGATGTAAACAGAAACAGAGCCAACGAAGAAGAACAATTTTCTTTTCCCCAACCAAATAGAGTTCCAGCTTAAAAAAAAAACACCCCGCAACAATAAAGACTAATGTCAGCTGTCTACCTGCCAAATCTATACAGGTTATTTTCGATATTAATTCCCGTCCTTGGCATTAACTGGCAGCTTGCTGTTGTCCAGTTAAATTTTGAAGAACACCTTTCCCTTGCTGATAATATCCCCCATCAAAGGGTTATGGGATTTAGAATGCGCGATGGCCATCCTTTCTACTGTTCCAAACATGTGTTCTTTTGTCATTTTGAATTAAGTTAAATCTTCCATTTTGGCATTTGGGATAATCAATAGCGTTTCTAGCAAAAATTGCCCTTGGATTTCTGGTCAAAATGCTACAGTACATTTTCTCTTTTCTATTCAATCTCCGTAAGCAAAATTTCCCCCCCAACATATATTTTGCTTTGTTCTCTTTGCACCCCCTTTCTTTAATATATGCACAAACTTCTCTGTTTTTCCTCTTCACTCACTCACTCATAGAAACACACACACACACAGAAACATACACCCAAACACAAACAGAAGTCCTGGCTTTTTTACAAGAGCTACAGAGACGAGCTGCAAAATTCTGGATGACTACTTGATGGAAGCAATTTCTAAACAGTTTCTATATTGTGTCTCTTGAGATATCAGAAGAGTGAGAGTGATCCTTGACCATGGTACTTGGGGTCTGCAGTTGCAGCAAGTAAAAATAATTTGGTTTCAGGATTGAGAATTACTTAAACAGCACACCAGGCTGTGGTGCCACTTTCAGTGGTCTTCAAGCAAGATTGCTCAACTTCAGATCTTCAACACCTCCAGAGAGGCTGAGGGGAGAAAAAAATACCAGCATTTTCTAAACCTTAGTCAAAAACCAGCAACTTTTCCATATGATGACAGCCATCATGAAATCTTATGAAGTGGTTGGGTGATATTCTCCCACCCGACCCTCTGAATTGCTTCAAATCCTGTGTAATTTGACTATCTTACTCTTCACTGATTTTGCATAAAAGAGGTGAAAAATATGTTGAAGATTTTGCATGCAAAGATCTCATGAATTTTTTTGCCAAAACACTTCAGAGTCATAAGATTTGACCAGTTTAGATGTTTTTCCCCCCACGTTTTTCGATTTAGGAATTACGGATACCACTCGAGTATGTTGTAAAGCCCCTAAAGTAAGAGATTATTCCATTCTTCCTTTAAAAATTCACCCAAATGCCAAAAAATTAAGATGATTTTTTGGGAGAGGGGCAAAAAAAAAAAAGGCTATGGGAGACATAGAAGGTTTTAAGAGTGGTTTCTGGTTCCTCAGAGTGGACCCTCATTCTGAGTGAATTAAAATGGATGACAGCCCTTGCTTGCATATAGATAGCCCTCAACGTACAACCACAACTGAACCCAAAATTACTGCCAAATGCTAAATTGTGGTTACAAATGGTGATCGCAGGCCAGGACATCTGGCAAAAGGCTAACTGTTGCTTTCTAGAACTGCTTAAGCTTAAACTGAGATATTGCCACATACACCTCCGTGTGATAAGGAGCTGGTGTTCCCAAATGATTTGCAGAAGCAGACTGCCCTTCCTTCTCAAAAGTGACGAGCATCTTCCTCTTCACATTGAAGGAGAGAAAGAAAATGAGTGTCGAGCAGCTTTGAATTACTTATGTATGGATTTTTCATCTGAAAGTAAAACTATTCATGGAATTCCTATGTTGTCACTCTAACCTCCTTTTCTCTCTCTCTCTCTCTAATGAATCTTGCTTCTCTGAGCTCAAAGAGACTTGTTTATTCAATTGAACACTTCCAGGCCTGAGTGCCATTGGAGGAATATGACAATTATACTCTGCAACCTACTCAAAGCAGTGACCTATCATGGAGGGGTGATACACTTGAAGGTAGAAACAAGAAGCAGAACGAGGTGTTATCCACATAAAGATGACAACCAGCTCCGCACTCTCTGCTGTTTACCCCACTCTCCAGAAGCTTAAATAAATACGAAAGAGGAGGAGGATATTAACAGATATACTGCAGCATTGAAGACACTGAAAGAGCTGTGGCGATGCAGTAGTTAGAATGCAGTATTGCAGGCTAACTCTGCTCACTGCCAGGAGTTCAATCCTGACCAGCTCAAGGATGACTCAGCCTTCCAGCCTTCTGAAGTTGGTTAAAAAGAGGACCCAGATTGCTGGGGGCAATATGCTGAGTCTGTAAATCAATTAGAGAGCGCTGTAAAGCACTATGAAGTGGTATCTAAGTCTAAGTACTCTTGTTCTGGCTAAAAGCTCAAGCAGTAATTTCTCAAGACTGTTAAAACTATCTGAGATCTACCCTTGAGGTAAGAGTGGAACCATAGCAAAGTTATACCTCCAAACCCCAAATCTCTCACGCAGTTCTGGAGAATACCATGCTCGAAAGCTGCTGATAGATCAACAAGCATTAGTTGAGAGACACACAATCACACTTCTCATTAGATCATGCAGCAGGACAACTAACCAACAGCAATAGCACTTAGACTTATATACCGCTTTACAGTGCTTTTACAGCCCTCTCTAAGTGGTTTACAGAGTCAGCCTATTGCCCCCAACAATCTGGGTCCTCATTTTACCAACCTCGGAAAGATGAAAGGCTGGTGAGATTCGAAGTAGCCTGCAGTACTGCAATCTAACCACTGCACCACCACAGCTCTGGTGCAGCTTGAAATATATCTAGATATAATTCAGAAGATCTTGAAGTTGTTTTGACCCCAGCTGTTCAACCTGTTTGGCCAAAATGGTAACTTAGAAACTGATCTGTTTTAGTGGATGCAAAAACCACTAAGGTAGAGTGATGAAATCATCAGATGCTTCCTTTGCCATGAACCATAACCAAAGAGTCAAATTTGGTTTTTCTATCCATGAATCACCAGCCTCAGGGCAGAAAACCAATATGTAACCTGCTTCACTTTTATTTTTTAGATAAGATTTGAACTTGGGCCCTGAATCAGCCCAAAGCAAACACTGACTTTATTTTAATTTTGAAGGGTGGGGGTGGGATTAAACTGAATTTAATTCTTTGCCCAAAGTCACTCTGGCAGCCCAAACCATTTCATGCCTAGTCAGCTCCATTTAACGGGAGTTACTTCTAGAGTTTCATTTGTAATGGTAGCTTGCTAAATTGCAGCTTCCCAGTCTACTTGGTGGCTTCAGAGATAATCTCTTTGTTTTTGACAATTTAACTTTTAAACGGATAAACAAAAATGTTACTTGCTTTGTTTTGGCTTAAATAATGCCCTTCGTCTGATGAATAATGGATCCGAAGCCTAGATGACAAATTTCCTACTCCCACTCTTATGCTACATTCTGCCTTCTTGATTAGCAACAGAGAAATGCCTTCAACAACAACAAAAAAAGCTTGTGAAGAACACTTAAAGTAAGACAATATTGCCTTTGATGAATTACAGAGAGCCATTTTTAACTCCTGACTTCCTTACCAAAGAAGGTTTCTAGTTTGGAACTGTTGGTGCCTTTAACATCTTTATCTCGGTATGCAAAACTATGGAGTTTTGTTGAGACAATTAAGCAGAAGCTAGAATATTTATGTAAGAGTAAGGAGGAGTTCAAAAAGACACACTGATTCTCACTGCAACAAAGAATTAATCAACTTGACAGTATATGGAGGAAAATACATCAAGAAAGTGGAAGATGTTCAAACTGAAACAATTCGTGTATAAGATTCTTGTAAGTAAAAAGCATACAATATTATTACAGCAGTTAGCATACGCATATTATTACAGCTAATTGAGTATGCTTTGAAGGGATGCATGGTTTTATAAAGTTTACTAAGACTATTAACACATTGAAATGGAATCAGCTTTTCAGATTTATTTCATTGTAGTGTAGATTATTTTCCAGAATTGTTGAGCTTTATAGCATTGCCACAGTATATGAAAGGTCCAATCTCTTCCTTACATTTCCAGAAAATTTTAGTAAATATTTTCTGACTTTTAATTATCAGAACTGGAGTAAAATACCAACAATATAAAAATTATAGAAATTTTCTTATACTAAATATAATATTCAGAATAAAGCTATATTGTTTTTCCTCTATTGAAATTTTCATTGTTGCATTTCTATTACTACATTCAAATTTGGCATCCATGTAATCATTGCGGACAAGTTCTGAACTGAAGAAGCTCCTTGGTTGAGAAGCAAATTGTTTTAAATGAAAAACAAAGAAAGTCCAGTTGCCTCTTGAAAAAGCACCTTTGGGACAACTTATAGCAGTGATGCAGGGGTGAAATCCAGCAGGTTCTGACAGGTTCTGGAGAACTGGTAGCGGAAATTTTGAGTAGTTCGGAGAACCGGCAAATACCACCTCTGGCTGGTCCCTGAGTGGGGTGGGAATGGAGATTTTGCAGTATCCTTCCCCTGCCACGCCCACCAAGCTACACCACACCCCTAAACCACGCCACAGAACCGGTAGTAAAAACATTGGATTTCACCACTGCCGTGATGGCAAACCTATGGCATGCGTGCTAGAGGTGGCATGCAGAGCCCTCTCTGCTGGCACATGCACCATTGTCCCAGGTCAGATTTCTGTGGTGTTTCTTTTGTGAGCTTCTGTTTCCCTGTAAACGATGAAACAGAAACTCAACAAAGAAAAAGATCTTACCTCTTGATGTGCTGCCAGTGTCAGATGCTCCACCTCCCGCTGGCCAGCTGGTCTTCGTGTCTTTGCTGCACATGTGTGGCCTTCACGGGCATACACATGCTTGCACTCATGCCCACATCTGTGCACATCCACACATGTGCACAAGCATACACCCGTGTGCATCTGCTCATGTGCACACCTTTCAGTTTGGGCATGCATGTGCAGTTTGAGCACTCAGTGACTAAAAGGTTCGCCATCATAGACATATAGTATGATTGACAAAGTAGTTGAAAATGAGCAGGTTAAAATATTGTAGGATTTCTGAATGCAAACTGATGAAGTCTTAATTCATAACACACCAGATGTAGAATTGGAGAAGAGCACAAAATATCAAGATCTTAAAATCCAAATTGAAAGATTATGGCCTAAACCGGCCACAGTAGTCCCAGTTGTTAGCAGCACACTGAGTACCATACCAAAAAATCTTGGACAGCATTTAGAAAATCCACACATTGACAAAATTTCCATCTGTCAATTAAAAAAGACTACACTGCTTGAGTCTGCAATATATACTGTGCTGATACATTACAACATCCTAGGATGCACATGAAGGACAACACCAATTGCCAGATGTGATTTCCCTTTGTTATGTAACTAACAATAATAAACAACCTAAGCATGTGGCTGACAATGCAACAAAATAATAGTATTTACTGGGAGGAAAGAGGTAATGATTTAAATCAGGGGTCCTCAAACTTTTTAAACAGGGGCCCAATTCAGGGTCCCTCAGACTGTTGGGGGGCTGGACTGGCTGGATGGGTGTGGCTAGGTGGTCATATGACTAGGTGGGTGTGGCTAGGTCATTTGACTAGGTGGACATGGCCAATTTGACAGTCCGTTGAACAATGCACACAAATTAAACTTTAATTTGTTTTGCTCCTGGGGGTGTTTGATTTGCTTTTGTTTGCATGTTGCTCTTTTTACTAGATCATTTTTTCAGTTGTTTAGGAGTCTAGTGGTCCAATTCAGGAAACTCGGTTTTGCAGCAATTCTTCTCAGCCCCAAGGAATTTGAGAAATCTCTCTCTGTCCCTCTCTCTTTCTCTCTCTCTTTCCTTCTCTCTCCCTCCCTTTCTCTGTCTTTCTGTCTCTCCCTCTCTTTCTTTCTCTTTCTCTTTCTTGCTCTCTCTTTCTCTTTCTGTCTCTCTCCCTCTGTCTGTCTCTCTCTCTGTCTCAGAGGTGGGTTCTGAATCTTCTTACTGCCGGTTTGCTCAGGATTGCGCATCGAGCTCACGCACGTGACAATAAAAAAAATAGCTTCTGTGCATGCAAAATCCAAAATGGTGGCGCCCACGGAAACACCAAAGTAACCGGCTCTGTGACGTCATTGCGAAGTTACTACCTACTCTATAGAACCGGATAGAACTGGTAGGAACCCACCTCTGCTCTGTCTATCTCTATCTATCTATCTTCTGGAGGTAGGGGTAGGTGAAAATCCATTTTTGCCTGGGTTCTTTTGGCCTCCTGGGGCATCTGTGTGCCCCATTTTTCACCCCTCACCTCCAGAAGCATTCTGTAAGCCAAAACCAGGCAAAAACAATTCATTTTGTGGCCAAAATTGGGCTGTTTCTGCTCATTTTGTGGCCACCCTTTAACCTGCCCACCTCCCGAAACATTCTGCAGGCAAAAACCAGGCAAAAACGGCTCATTTGTTGACCAAAAATGGACTGTTTTCACCTGTTTTATGGCCTCCTTTCAGACATACACCCTACCTCCAGAAGCATTCTGCAGGCCAAAACTGTTGGGCTTACCTTTCAGTTCCAGCCCACAGGGCTCCCGAAGGCAAATCCTGGCTCTGCTGAAGGGCGATGTGGGCAGGACAACCTCGTGGTCCTGCATGGGTCAGATTAATGGCTTTGGTGGGCTGCATGTGTCCTGTGGGCCATAGTTTGAGGACCCTTGATTTAAACAGTGGAAGTCCCTGCAGCCTGCTTAACTTCTCAGACTGTCATGCTGACACTCTTTGTCTACCATAGCAAGGACAGGAAATGGAGTTCCAGCTTCTTCCCAAGTGCCTTCAGATCTCCTGACTGACTTTCATAGCCTGTTTTGGTGTCATACCTCCTGTTCTTCTACAACAACTAAAGACCTGTTTACAAGCATTGGTTATAGAGGAGAGAAGGTATTCTATAATTTCACACTTTGTCCATATTAGACCGGCATTACCATGGCATAGACTAGAGCATAGTGCCTTCTTCCGACAACAAGAGTTCTCCACTCCTCCGCTCGCAAAAGAACACCTTATGCCACCAGACTTGAAAGTTTGGGCTTAGACAACTTAGAACTACACCGCCTTTGATCCGACCTAAGCGTAGTACATAAAATTATCCGCTACAATGTCCTACCTGTCAATGACTACTTTAGCTTCAACCACAACAATACACGAGCACACAATAGATACAAACTTAAGGTAAACCACACCAAACTTGATTGCAGGAAATACGACTTCAGCAACAGAGTGGTCAATGCCTGGAATACACTACCTGACTCTGTG
>JANHFT010007428.1:17314-35313 GCA_032467955.1 Pseudoxenodon macrops
AAATAAAATCTGCTTCTTTTTGCAAGCCTCGACTTGAGTCTCTCTCTTTGGCATTCTGGTGACTCAAGTACATTTTGAGACCTTACAGGACATTTCAAGTAGAGGCTGGTATGTGGCTGTGTTCTGTTCCCAGCCGTCAGACCTCAAAAGCTACTAGGGAGATAGTGAATTTTGTTTCACTGTTGTTCTTGTTTCTTCCAACAGCTCTCTGAAACTCTTCGTTAAGTTCCTTTTCTGAGAATTCTCAACCTAAAACGTGATTAAGAATTTACTTCAAAGTATACGTGCTCATACAAATTAAGAGTACCATTTTGCATTGTTTGCTAGTGGAGTGCATATGTATGTTTGTGGTTTATTAGGCCATCGTAATCAAAAACTATTGGGGGCTGGAATTAGGGTTCCTGACTTGCTGACCTCCAAAGTCTTAAGGGTTTGGAAATGTTGGCAAATAAATTTTCTGAGAGAGAAGGATTTAGATTAATGACTGATTGCCGTCGATGATTTCCTGAGGTCTGCTGATTGTTTACTGCATATGTTTGCATAGTACGGAGGTTGTGCAGCTCCGAACAACATGGGAAGCAAAGTCCCAAAGGTGCTTTTTTCCAGAGGCAACTGGACTTTCTGATTCTTGCCTCTTGAAAAAAAACATATTTGGGACAACCATGTCCTGGATGACTGAGAATCTCCATAGACATGGGAAAGAAGGCATGTGTTTGCTCTGCTGTCTAAAAAAACCTCAACTACATCTGCTGGAAGTGCACATTTGTATGCTTATTGGAGGTGAAGATCAAAGTATCTTAGGGGAAAAAAAATCCTGTAATACACCAGGAAAGAAGTTGTCAAATTCCCAAAAAGATGCAGAGAAGGGATATGAATGACAGCAAACGTGTCAGAAGGATTAAAACACCTTCTTTTCCTGTGGTTCATGCCAAGCTAGGAGTCTAATAAAACACACCAGATGATCAGCGGCAAGTCAAAACAGGTTTCTTCACCCAACGTTCTCAAGTTGCTTTGAGTAGGCGGCCTAATCCTAACTCAGTCATAAATTGAGGACTAGCTATACTTCAGTCAGTGATCCTGTGTAGGTGCTTCCGTCTGGGTAGTGAAACAAAATATTTGACTGGGTTAATGGAAGGACGGACACAAACAAGGATGACCACTTTGTATATGTGCGACAATCAAAATGGCAGCTTTAGCTGTACAATCACAATCCAGGCCATTTTGATGAGCATTGCTGTGAGGGACTTCTTTTGAGAAATGGTTCGGACTACCAACAAAGAAAGATGCTTTACCTCAGAGGTCTCAAACTGGCGGCCTGTGGGCCAGATGTGTCATATCCAGGCCACACCCACCCCAGCTCTGCGAATGGGAAAAACCTCACGAAATGTCACGTGACCGCAACATAACACGGCAAGTTTGACACCCGTGCTTTACCTACTGCTGGCTAGCTGTAGTGTCTCTGCTGGATTGGTGTAGCTGCTGGGCTATGCTTTTCCTTTTAGTTTGTCTGCTGCTGGTTTGATGAAGTCTAAGTCTACTTCTCCTTCATTATCAGTTGTTTCTTCTTTAAAACACACATAAACACCCACTCTCTGGTTTTTTCAACATTTTCCTTTTATCATTGGAAACCAAGTCTAGTTTAGTGCTCTTCAAGCTACCTTAAATCCCAGGAGAGACCACAAAAAGAAGGGAAAGCCCACACTGCCCTTTCCCATAATTGCACACATATAAAAATAGATGGAGCTTCGACAAGCACCTCTTCAACTTAAGATGCCTTTAGCATTAAAAAAAACCCAACTCAATAGTTTTAGGGGAAAAAATTGGAGAGAAGCAATAACAAGGGTGGTTTTAACATAACCACAAGGGAGATCTCAGAGCCTTTAAAATAGCTCTCCTTTTCAAAGGACGTTTAGGAATAATTAATCATCTCAGGCAATGTGGCAAAAGGCACATTTTAAATGTAGAAATAATAGCCCCCTATGTCTTTTCTGCTAAGATTACCGGTTGTGAGGGTCAAACGAAAAAAGAAACGTATTTTCCTAGTTCTGTATTTGTAAATTGGAAATGCATAGATTTAACCAACTAGATCTAGAATTGGCTTCTCACCCAAATAGATCTGTTATGGTAAACTGGTCATGGCTCTTCCTAAAGCTCTTTCCAGAATCCACATTTACATGGTTTCTCTTCAGTGTGGATTCTTTTATGCCAAGTAAAGGAACCACTATGACTGAGGTTCTTTTCACACTCCATACATTTATATCAGAGGTGGTATTCAGCAGGTTCTGACCAGTTCTGGAGAACAGGTAGCAGAAATTTTGAGTAGTTCAGAGAACCTCTTACTGGCCCCACCCCCAATCTATTCGCTGCCTCCCAAGTCCCAGCTGATCGTCTGGGTCTTCTTTTGTTGCCCTGCACAGGAGAACAGAGCTGGAAAGCATCTTAGTGGGGTGGGGAGGGAATGGGGATTTCGCAGTATCCTTCCCCTGCCACGCCCACCAAGCCAAGCCACACCACACCCAAGCCACGCCCAGAAAACCAGTAGTAATTTTTTTTGAATCCTACCACTGATTTATATGGCTTCTCTGCTATGTGCATTTTACAAATTTATAACACAACTAAAAGAGAGAGAGAATTTAATACAGGTTTGAAAAGTAACCACGCCATTGATTTTTATTTAATTTTATTTAAATCCAATTTAGATTTTTCTTAACTCTTGTTACACCATAGAAAGGCAAAATATAAATGCTTGGAAAAAAGTTTTTGTACATGTGTTTAGTGATCTTCCCGTCATCCTGGCTCCTTTTTGTAAGAGAGGAATTTTATATCTTTTCACACATGGATAGGTATGTGATGATTCTCTCCCATAATGAGACCTTTGACTGAATAACTTTCCATATTTCATCATTCATACCAGTTAACTCAGGTCTCAGTTCTTCACTGAAGATGAGTCTGATTTTTTTTAGTAGTATATATGTTTATTGGCTTTAGCAAAATTCTATAAAATTACAACAATCCATATCAGTTCAATACATCTCCTCTAATTTTAACAGCACTTTGTCAACATGCACCTTTGTATCTTGCATTGTTATTGTTTTGTTACATGTTCATCTATATCAGTCAATAGTAAAATATATATATTCTAAACTAGACTCAGTTGGACAGAGGCATGATGAATCTAGTTCTAGGTTCCTCATGCAATTTGCAGTGCAATAAGTAATGGATCAAATTTACCACCTATGACTTATTACAAGTTCTATCAGGATTCTCCTTTTTCGAGTTAATGCTATCAACATGACTACAATGTTGTCTGCGTGTAATGAACTTTTTTACTTTCAGTTGATGAGGCATTAAAAGGGATTATTCACATTGTTAATTATAAACATTGTTGTTTATATAAAAATTAAAGAGAAATTTAATATTTAACGGCCAATATACAGCCGTGATGGACACCTTTTGTAGTTTTGATGTTTTGTTAGGGAGACACTTTGGTTTATCCATATTTGCATTATCTTCATCAATTTATATATATGTAATCTATATCAGTAGCTAGAAACATTTTCCATCGTTTTCCTCTTCTTATTGTAGCAAAAGCAATTGATGAGTCAATAAATGCATTTTAAGGAAGTATTCATTGATCTGTGAATCAGTGTTGTAAACATTGATTTATAGTATATATCATTTTCTGAAGCCTGCCTTCTGTTCTGCTACAGTCTGCCTAACATCCAATCAGTCTGTTTAAAATACTTTTGTTATTGTTCTGTTGCTAAAATTGTGTCGTACTCTTTACAGCCCCACGGACCACAGCACACCAGTCTCCCATTTTCCACTGTCTCCCGGAGTTTGTCAAAATTCATATTCATTGTGTCAATGACACTATCTAACCATTTCATCCTCTGCCATCTCCTTTTGTCTTCAGTCTTTCCCATCATCAGCGTATTACCAATGAGTCTTTTCATTAGGTGGCCAAAGTATTTGAGCATCAGCTTCAGTAGCTATCCATCCAAAGAACAGTCAGAGTTGACATCCTTTAGAGTTGACTGATTTGATCTCGTCACAGTCCAAGGAACTCTTCCAATAGGTCTTTTCTAACACAATTCAAAAACATCAATTCTTCAGCACTCAGTCTTCCTTATGGTTCAACTCTCACAGCCATATGTTACTACTGGGAAAGTCATCGCTTTGACAATATGGACCTTGATGGCAAAGTGATGTCACTGCTTTTTAGCATGTCTAGGTTTTAAAAAATACCTTATACATAATTTACACCCTGTGTCAATGAAACTTATGGGGCACGTTAGTGGGTTTGTAGAATCCTTTTTTTAAAGCATTGGAATTACTACTCTGTTTTTACAATCTATAGGGATTTGTCCAATGATTTGATATATGTAAGCAAGAATTTAAATGCTTTTAAATGTTCTGGTAGTAACATATCTTCTCCTGAGATTTTGCCAGCTATCTGTTGTGAAATTATTTAAACTTCTGGAGCAGTTACTGAGGTCCATTGTAATGATTAATATATCTGTACCCATTAAACGTTGATATTCCAGTATCCTCAAATTTATTTTTAAAATTTTTAAATCAATATTTCAGGTGAATATTGTGTTGAATACACAATTGAATACTGAGCTTCAATTATTACTTTTATTTCTCTTTGGCTTTTGGAAACTAGCTTACAGAACTTGTATTATTATTTTGTAAACATGGCAATCTTAATTGTTATCACTGCCTCTCATAGTTTGTTTGCTCCCCTTTATCAGTGCCTGATATTTTTGATGCTTAGCCCTCGCTATCACTATCCTATCAAATGATAATTTGTCTGATTAATCTAGCCAATTCCTTTCTTTCACATCGTCATCTTCTTCTGCCATATCGGCCATTAGACATTGGTGATCATGTTGCAGATCCTAATTTTATCAACAGCCGCATGAAAAGGTGCTGTTGGAATTTTGACCAAACCAGTGCTTTAGAGTTTGAAGCCATGATGCACACATGTAAAAAACAAGGATGTTTTTTTTCTGCCTGGACCTCATTTGCCTTCAATCTTTCCTTGTAAATCCACATTTCAGATGCTTCTAGTCTCTTCAAGGGATTTTCTCTCAGAGACCAACTCTCCTCTCTGTAGAGCAGGATAGAAAAGATGTAACATTTGACAAGCCTGATTTTCAATCTTAGGCTTATGTTGTGACTGCAGAAGACCTTTTTCATTTTGAAGAGTGCTGTTCGAGCTTTCTCTGTCCTTGTTTTTACTTCAGAGGTCATGTTCTAGCTTTCATGTAAATTACAACCGAGTTGTAATTTGATTGGTACGTACAAAAGTTGGTACGTGATCCTTCCAACTTTTTCTAGTGGTATTCCTTCCGAAGTTATTGGTGGTAAGTTAATGGGTTGTTTGCTGGCGACCATGATCTTGGTTTTTGAGGTGTTAAACTTCAAGACGTATTTTTCAGATGTTTCTGTGACTCTGTTGATGAGTAACTGAAGGTCTTCAGGCTTACTGGCAAGCAGAATTGTGTCATCAGCATATATCTTATAAGTTGATAGTATTTAATGATTCTCTCATATGTAGGTAGTCCTCAACTTACAACAGTTCGCTTAGTGACTGTCCAAATTTGCAACAGCACTGAAAAAAGTGACATGACCATTTTTCATACTTATGACCATTGCAGCATCCCCATGGTCATGCGATTTACATTTGGATGCTTGACAATTGATTCCCATTTATGATGGTTGCAGTGTCCTGAGGTCATGTGATCAGCATTCCAAGCAGCAGAGTCACTACTTTTAAATCTCCACAGATTTGCTTGATGTACTGTATGTGCTTCAACAACAGTTACATGTTTTCATAGTTTGCATGTGTGCAATACAGCCAATAGATACTGTAGGGTATACATTGCTGTTGTGTAAAAAAAGCAGATTTCTATAACGCAGTACACGACATATTAAATTACAGGCTATTTTTGTGATTAGCAGCCGAAAATCTTTAAGATACATCGAAGGTGTTCAGGATGCAAAATCTTTGTTGGCCAGTATTATTTTCTGGTATTTTCACATCTCACAAGCAGTTCCCCTTCTCATTTCTCTGTGTTTGGTCAGGAGGAACTGAAGTAATTTTTCATAATTTCATATTATTTTCTTTTAGTCCCCACTGGTTTCCAAAGATCTATCTTCTTGCTTGATAGTTTGCAATGTCAGCACACTGCAGTCACTTTCATCCTGATCCTCCTGAACATCCTTAACTAGGTACAAAAAGAAAGAATGAATGAGAGAAAGAATATCATTAAAATTTCAAATCATGAAAAATTCAAAGTGCAATTTCTCTAAGTTGTGATTTTTAATTCAATACCCATTATTTAATAGAGCAATTAAATATCACATTCCATCTTACTCTGTAAACTCTGTCAGAACTTGAATTCCCTTTGAATTATAATATTCATTCAAATGCAGTGAATTTGCCATTTCCAAATTGTTGCGAGAACAGTGAAGTGTAAAATCCACTGAGAAATCGTGTATGTATTAAGGAATGAAAAAGGAAGGGAAAAACAACCGTTAAGATTAGAGAAAAGAATAAAAATTTAAACTACGAAAAGTTACTGTGAATCATTTGAATTTTTATCTATATATCGGCTATAGTGGAACTAACACCAATAAATCTTGGGGGGAAAATGCATCATGGAAATACAGCTCTTTCTGCTGCTTGGGGAAGCTGTGCCTATTACACATCTGTTTGTTCACATTCCTCCAAAAACCAGGATCAAATGGGAAGAACAAATAATTGGGAGCAAGAAGCTCATTTATAAAAACACAATAAAGACAACATGTTCATAAAATAACAGCCCAGCAATAGAGATGTGTAAAATCACCAATTTCTTGAAACTGACCCCCAACAGGAATCTGGAAAAAAACATAAATATAACAACATTTTTGTTTTGTATGTGCAATCGAATTTGTCACCTCCAGATGACAGTATTTTGAAAAGTTCAGAGTTTATAATTAAAACAGTATCTACTTATTATTTTTATTTTCATCAGTAAATCCATCTCTCTAGGACTGCCAATTGTGAAGGTCAAATTCAAAAAAACCTTCCCTACCTAGTTTCGGTATGCATAAATAGGAAATGCATAAATTTAACCAACTAAATATAGAATTAACAAAGATTCTCACCCAAATTTATCTCTTCTAATTTATTGCTCCTCTTGTAGCTCTTTCCACCTGCCCGAGATTTATATGGCTTCGAATCTGTGTGGATCCTTTTATGGGAAGTAAGATTACTGCGTTGGCTGAAGCCCTTTCCACACTCCATGCATTTAAATGGCTTTTCCCCAGTATGGATCCTTTGATGGGAAGTAAGATGACTGCTATAAGTAAAGGTCTTTCCACATTCCATGCATTTAAATGGTTTCTCTCCTATGTGGATCCAGCTATGGGAAGTAAGGTGACTGCTATAAGTAAAGCCCTTTCCACATTCCATACATTTAAATGGCTTCTCCCCTGTGTGGATTCTTTTATGGGAAGTAAGACTACTATGTTGGCTGAAGCCCTTTCCACACTCCATACACTTATATGGTTTCTCCCCAGTATGGATCCTTTTGTGGGAACTAAGTTGAATGCTATGAGTAAAGGTTTTTCCACAATCCATACATTTGTATGGCTTCTCCCCAGTGTGTATCCTTTTATGTGGAATAAGTTGACTGCAATGAGTAAATGTCTTTCCACATTCCATGCATTTAAATGGTTTCTCCCCAGTGTGGATCCTTTTATGGGAAGTAAGATTACCATGTTGGCTGAAGCCCTTTCCACACTCCATGCATTTATATGGTTTCTCCCCTGTGTGGATCCTTTTGTGGGAAGTAAGCTGAATGTTATGAGTAAAGGTCTTTCCACATTCCATGCATTTATATGGCTTCTCCCCTGAGTGGATCCTTTTATGGGAAGTAAGATGACTGCTATAAATAAACATCTTTCCACACTCCAAGCATTTATATGGTTTCTCTCCTGTGTGGATCCTTTTATGGGAAGTAAGATTACTATGTTGGCTGAAGCCCTTTCCACAGTCCATACATTTATATGGCTTCTCCCCTGTGTGGATCCTTTTATGAACAGTAAGAGACCAGTTTTCACAGAAACCTTTTCCACACTCCGAGCATTTATATGGCTTCTCCCCTGTGTGGATCCTTTTATGGGAAGTAAGTTGAATGTTACGACTAAAGGTCTTTCCACACTCCATGCATTTATATGGTTTCTCCCCCGTGTGGATCTTTTTATGGGAGGTAAGATGACCACTGTAAGTAAAGGTTTTTCCACAGTCCATACATTTATATGGCTTCTCCCCTGTGTGGATCCTTTTATGAACAGTAAGACTACTGGGTTGACTGAAGCTCTTTCCACATTCTTTGCATTTATATGGTCTTTCCCCTGTGTGGATTGTTTTATGACAAGTAAGCTGAACACTCTGAGTAAAGGTCTTTCCACATTCCATACATTTATATGGCTTCTCCCCTGTGTGGATCCTTTTATGGGAACTAAGGTTGCTCTGCTGGCTAAAGCCCTTTCCACACACCATGCATTTAAACGACTTCTCTCCTGTGTGGATCTTCTTACGAGATGTCCCATTTTCTCGAGAAACAGTGGAAGTCCCATTGTAATGTTTTCCATTGTCTCTGCATATATAATCTTCTCCTTTGGATTGGGTTGGATAGTGTTCATTTACATTGGATGTGTCTTTGAATAGTCTTACACCTTTCCCGATACGTTTTTTCTTGTGTTTTTCTTGTTGGATATGAAAGTCTTCAACCTGTGCATCAATGGAAGATGAGCTTTCCTTATTCCAGTTATATGACTGGTTTCTCTCACAATTTTCTACTTCCATTTGAACTGCATATTTCTCAATTCCTTTTCCATGTCTAATCAACTGGAATGGTTCAACTAAATCTTCATTCTTCTGCCCATAAGTACCTTCAAAGGAAAAGAGAAATGAAACTGGTTAATAAGGTTAGGAAAAAAGTTGTCAGAAATCATGTGAATTAACTTCTGAAAGGTTGCCAAATTCTATTATCTTGCAATTTTATGGGCTTGCAGTAGGACAGAATAGAAACATTCATGAGCCATAAAAGCTTTGAAAACATTGAAAGCATCCTTTTTAATTAGAATTATCCTTATAACAAGGAGACATTAGGAGAAAATCTAACTTTTATTGGAGGGAGGGAGGCCAATTCCAACAGAGACCTGTAAGAACTAAATCAATTTTTAAATGTTTCTTTTCTTCTGTTAAGGTATTTAAATTTAGTAGCTGGAACAGTGGGGCTATGCAATGAGCCAGAACACAGAGTTATACTTGATTGGTTGGAGAGTGCTAGCTCCTGTGTGAGGCAATCTGCGCTCTGATTGGCTGTGATGGGTGTGGAGAGGGAGTTTCCTTTTTCCCTGCCTTTTTCTTCTGTGTGCCCTGTGTGCTCTGTAATTTACCTCATGATGCTCCTATTTACATCTTGTCTGCTGTAAATATAGATGTAAAATATATTTATTTATGTAAAACCACAAGTTCGTGTCAGCGGCTCTGATTTGATTTGGATCCCTGATATCTTCCCACCCAAAACTACTTTCTTTTGCTTTTTATTTTTCTCTTGCCAAAATCATATAGTTGCAGAGGGCGAAAAAAACTAGAGTTCTTTTAATAACCCTACATAGCGTATTGCAATAGAAAAATGGCAATTTTGCCCCTTGTTTCAAGGCTCAGGATAGAACGGAAAATTAAGAATAGTCATTAAGTCAAAAACATCAAGTAATCCTTCACAGGACTGATATGGAAGCATCTGGCCCCAAAAAGCTGAAATGCATGATGGAGTTTAAGCCAAGAGTTAATTTGTCTCTAATTTGATATATTTAAATAGAAGTATTCATTAGATGATAAATGGCACAGGATGTATCTAATCAGAGAACCATTTGATCTATTTCCTTTCTCAGAGAAGGAGAAGGACAGACCTTTTCCTTCTGTTACCCCAAAAATGACATGTCATTGGAGATTTTTTTAATAAGAAATAGCTAATAGTATCAAAAGGACCAAGACATTACCACAAAACAACAAGCCAATAACATTTTTTCAACACAGTTACAAAGTTCATGCAATGATTCTGGCTGGAAGGATGCAACTAGCTTTACAATAATTTATTCATGAACACCAATATTGATTTTTATCTAATTGACAGTTAAGAGGTAATATTAGAAAAACATTGCAAATTTTGGAATACATAGACTAGACTAGACTAGAATAACACAGTTGGAAGGGATCTTGGAAGTCTTCCATTCTAATCCCCTGCTCAGGCAGGAAACTCTATATCATTTCAGACAAATGGTTCTCTAATCTCTTCTTAAAAACTTAGAAAAAAACAATGTTGGAGGATTCACAACATCTGGAGCCAAGTTGTTCCACTGATTAATTGTTCTAACCAACATTTGTTCTAACTGAACAACTGTTCTAACTTAGAACAACATAATTAAAAAGCTGCACTATCTTAGATGTGGAGAAGGCCTTTGACAATCAAAATTGGATTTTCTTATTTAACATTTTGAAAGATATGGACTTCAGACCTGAATTATATTATTTAAGTGAAATCAATCTCTGCTAAAACACAAATTGTTAATGGAGAATTAACAAAACTGTGAGATAGAAAAAGGGATAAGGATGCCCTTTGTCTCTGCAACTAAAGGCATTTGCTGAGGATTTTATGGTAATTTTGGAAGAACCTTTGAAGGGAATTCAAATACAAATACTAATGGAAAAATTAAAGGAACATAGTATTTAAGATAATCAAAAGACGAAGATGTTAAAAAATGGAAGATCAACTAGAATCAATGAGAAAAACTAGTTTTAATATTGAGAAAAAAGAAGAATGTTATTGTGGTTGTTATTGGGAGAGAATTTCTGTGACAATAATGTTTTGTTTTAAACAGCTATTTTGAAAGCTGGTATACCATTTAAGCAATCACAGAAATACATGCAGTATCTAGGTTTGCATGGCAAAGAAAACAAACAAACAAACAGGTGAAATATAAGATTCTTGAAAATGGAAAGGAAAGGAAACAGGAGGATTGGGTCTGCTCAGTTTGCATCTGAACTTTGCAGCCTGTTGTTTGTTCTGAATGAAAAGAAGGAATTGAAAGGAGTTACTGGTATGTTATATTCTGAAAGAGAACTGATAAAATGATGCAGTGTTGGTATATTACATCAGAAAACGTATTAATAAATGATCAAAACTGAATAAAGTTTTGATAATTCAAATTAATGTTGGAAATACGATCAACATGAAGGGTCATTTTATCATACTTTAGGGACTTGTAAAAAAAAGCTAGAAAAATTTATATTCAAATAGATATGATACAGACAATTCTCCATAGTCAGTTGAGACTCCAGCCTCCAGGAACAGGTTAGTCTTGTCTGATCAGCTGATTGGACCAAGTCTGCAGAGTTGAAATCCTGCCTTCTCTGCTAGGACACACCAAGCTTTGACTCAATCCTCAGCTTGGATCAGATGTGTTAAGCCGTTCTCTAGACATCTTTACTACTAACTGACCATTTTCCTAAAAGTGAGTTTTTACCTTTTTCTATTTTTCGACTCCCATTGCCATCAGGTTGAGTCAGAGAATTCCCCCCCCTTTGTGCCGCCAGCCAAGGCTCCGGCTGGGCGCGAATATCGCAGGGCTAGCTAAAGCAGCCCGACTAGCGTGCTCGCAACGGAGGTCAACAGTCCAATGAGCGATTTGAAGGTGGTGGACTGATTGGACCACTGGGCGCCTATTCATCGACCGCTGAGCTTAGAGATTGGGCGCCAAATTGTAAGCGGCTTGACGGGTGCCATTTTGATAGCCACTGCGCGTCAAAACCAATAGCTGCGGTTTCTTGCTAGTTGAAGCCACTGATTTTACCTAGAAGCCTTGCGCTTCACGGACCACCGCCAAGGACACTTGGATGCCTCATTCTTGGCCTCAATAAGTTCTAATTTCCACGGGCCCCAAATATACTGAAAGGGAGCTTCTGTTTCCTCAGCGGCCACTTAGCAAATCAGAAGCCTCGCGCTTCCTTATCGCCGCCAAGGCGACCTCAAAAGCCTTATCCGCCCTAGCCTGCACATAGAAGCCTCGCGCTTTCTTAGCAACACAAAGGGGGTTTAGAGGCCTTTATTCTATAGCGCCCAGATCACATCTAGAAGCCTCGCACTTCAGTATTAAACGACATTGCATTACAGAAGCTTCGCGCTTCACATACAACTCTTGGACCGTTCCTGCCTCACAGCCCTACCTAACTAGTAATTACAGGCCTACAATATCCGTCCCTGGGGGACTGTTGTGCGGATTCAATTAGTGGCGGCTCACCCCTGTGGCACCGGAAACGACATTATGTCGGGCAAAATAACATCTACCAAGACACCTCAGGCCAAGAAGGGGATAGCTGACGATACTTCGTCTGTCCAAAAGAGGGTGAGTGACAACCCCCTACCCACCAAGGCGCCCAGCCCCTCAGTGGTCACCACAGCAAACGCTCTAGGACCATGGGGAGAGATGAGAGGCACTAGGGCAAGGACTCGGAGAAAAGGTGTGAAAAGCCATGCCAGCAGACAAGTGAGTCCGAGCCTCCTGCCTGGCTGGAACCATTGCGTCCTATTGATCTAACGGAGGCCTACCTGCATATACCAATTCGGTCAGTTCACCATCAATTTCTTCGATTCTGTTATGCAGGTACTCATTACCAATTCAGAGCCTTACCCTTCGGCCTTTTTCAGCCCTTTGTGTATTCACCAAAATCCTAGCAGCTCTGGAAGCTCATATCAGAGCTCTACCAATTTGACTTCTCTGCTACCTGGATGACACACTTATTCTTTCCTCCTCCCTTCCCCAGGCGAAGGAGGATCTCCACGTAACTGTCAGTATACTAAGACACCATGGCTTCTCCATAAATGTTGAGAAGAGTCATTTTTCTCCCTCCACGCGCATTTGCCATTTGGGAACAGTCATAGACTCCCTCGCGGGCAAAGTCTTTTTGTCACAGAACAGACAGGACAGTATCAGGGACTTGGTAGTTAGGATCCAAAGGGAGCGTAGGGTCCCAGTCACACTACTTTCTATGCTCCTGAGAAAGATGGTGTCCACCATTGCCATCACGCCAAGGGTTCGATTACACGCAACAGAGCTCCAATGGTTTCTTTTGCCCTTCCAGAAAGCAGGACGCAGCAGCTCAATGGCCAGGATCGCAGTTTTTCCGGCGGTCCGGCGGTCCCTGAATTGGTAGAGACCCCCAGCTAACTCCAGGGGCTGCCTCTTCCAGGAACCCCAACGCCTGGTCGTGACCACAGATGCCAGCCTCTCGGGTTGGGGAGCACACTCCCGATTGGACATGGTTCAGGGACTGTGGTCACAAGCCGACCGACAGCGGAGCATCAATTGGCTGGAACTCCGCACAGTTTACCTAGCACTGCGGCAACTCCAACACCTGGTGTCCGGTAGACACGTTCTCGTCCTCACAGACGTCTCCACAAAAGCACACAACAACAGACAGGGGGGGCACCAGGTCCCAATTGTTGCAGATTGCACAGCGAATCGGCCTATGGGCGGAACGCAACATACTATCCCTCTCGGCAGACCACATCTCGGGGAAGCAGAATATGAGGGCAGATTGGCTGAGTCGGGTAACACTCGACCCAGCGGAATGGTGGCTGAACCTGGAAATATTCACCAAGCTAATGGAGTGCTTCACCCTCCTGGCGGTCGACCTCTTCGCCACTCAGGGGAACGCCCAACTGCTAAGATTCTTTTCCAGGTACCCAACTCCCTGTCCCTGCCCTGGAGGATTTCCCCAAGCTCATCTTCGCTCAGCCAGGAAGGGCTAAACCACCCAGACCCGCATTGGCTCAGGTTGACAGCCTGGCACTTGAGGGGGACACCATGAACAGAGTCAATTACTCGGCCACTGTTATCGACACCATCCAGGCCTCCAGAAGGCCTTCCACAGAATGAATTTACTCAGCCACCTGGAAAACCTTCTGTACCTGGTGCACCTCAAGATCTATTTCGCCGCTAGTTGTCTGTATCGCCCAAATCCTGGACTTTTTACAGGCAGGGCTGACCAGGGGACTTGCGCCCAACACGCTGTGGAGACAGGTGGTGGCACTGTCCTCCGTACTCTCCTGTGGCAGACTGGACTCCCTGGCCTCGCATCCCGACATCAGATGATTTCTATGAGGGGCTGCTAACCTCCGGCCCTCCGTAGTACACAGATATCCGACTTGGGACCTCACCAAAGTTCTGACGTCTCCAATGGGGCTCCATATGAACCATTATGAACCGCAAGCATGCGCAATCTGACCTGTAAGGCGGCCTTTCTCGTAGCCATCACGTCCGCCAGGCGAATTTCAGAATTAGCAGCCCTTTCCACCCGTCCGGACCTATGTGTACTCCATGCGGACAGGGTGGTTTTACATATGGACCCCTCCTTCATTCCAAAAGTTAACTCATCATTTCATAGGGCACAAGAACTCAGTTTGCCAAACTTCTGCCCAAACCCTTCCCATCCGCTTGAAAAGAAATGGCATACCCTGGATGTCAGACGGACCCTCGGGATTTACATTAAACGGACTGCAACAGTGCGAAGAATGGAAGTCCTCTTTATTTCCTTCCAGCCTACCACCCTTGGTTCCAAGGTTTTGCCATCTCTAGTCGGCCGCTGGATCTGGGACACCATTGCACGGCCATACGATCTGCAATCTCTCCCGCGGCCTCCACGCCTGACCGCTCATTCCACTCGTAGCGCTTCGACATCAGCAGCGTGGGCTACCCAGGCATCGATTGAGGAGATTTGTAGACCGGCCACATGGACTTCTCTGTTCCCATTTATCTGGCACTATAGATTGGATTCCTTTGCCTCGGCAGAGGCTGCCTTCAGTCAATGCCCCTTTTAAAGATCAAAATCCAACTGAAACAAGAACGCTCTCTGTTGGGAGTAATGGATAGGCCAGTGATGGCTAACCTTTTTGCGATCATGTGCCAAAAACAGGGGGAACACAGTGGGGCCACGCGCATGCATGCCCACACCCATAATGCAATGCCCTCCCCCTGCTCATGCACGCACAACGACCCCCGCGCTCCCATCCCATGCATGTGCACAGGCCTCACTCCGGTTGGCCCGCTGGGTCCTTTTTCGCCCTCCCCAGGCTTCAGGAAAGGCCCCTGATGCCTCGGAAGGGTGAAAAATGGACCCAACGGGCCAACCAGAAGTTTGGAAAGGAACTTCCGGTTGGCCCATTTTTCGCCCTCACTAGGGTTTAGGAGACTTTCCTGAAGCCTGGGGAGGGCAAAAACGGCCTCCCCACACCTTCTGGAAGGGCAAAAATCAGCTGGCCAGTGCGCGCTGAAGGTGACATAGGGCAACGCCTCGCATGCCCTTAGATATGGCTCCGTGCCATAGGTTTGCCATCACGGGGATAGGCAGTTAGAAAAGAGTCATAGGAGACTGTTTCTATGCATGATAACTACAGGGAAACTATTATATGCAAAAAGATGGAAGGATTCTAAAATATCTACAATGAAAAAACAGTTGATGGAAATGGCTAAATTGATGTGTTTTATTAAATAAATGACAGTATATACATTTATTAGCTATTAGAAACCTCATGGACTTTTTGCTGGAAAAAAAGAGAACATGAACATGTGATCTATGGATTTGAAGATTAGATGGAAAGAAGAAAACTATGATGTTACCTTTGAGAGAGAGCCTAAAGTGTACTTGCAACTGCTGTAAATAAATCAGAAGCTACTTCTATTAGTTTTTCTTTCTTCCCCCTTTCTTTCTTCATAATTTTTCTTATTCAATTACTACTTTACCATGCTTTTTTATTTCCTATTCAAAACGTGGATGGTTGTTTTACTCTGGAAACATTTATTTAATAAAATAACAATATCTGCCTATTCCAGGTCCTTGGAAAGGACATGATAGGTGGATAAAAAAAGCCAAATCCAGTCTAAAAATATGGATGACTGTGCAAAGTACCCAAAAAAAAAAAAGCTGTGATAACTAATTTCAAAATGTCTTCCTGAACTCTGATAGGAGAATAGGAAGCACCCTTACCAAGAGTGGTCACATTCCTATAATTTTCCATCATGACTTCCCAATACAGCGCTTTTTGGTGAGGATCCAACTCAGACCATTCCTTCTTGGAGAAATACACAGCCACCTCCTCGAAGGAGACAAGGCCCTCCTGATGGGGAAAAAGAGTACACAAAAGGTCCAGGAGGAATTGTAAAAAAACTGACATATTTTATTGTTTACAAATTCCCAAATCAAAGATATGCACTTAGGTAAATGGCTGCGCTCAGTAGGATTCTGTGGTTTAGATGAGAAAATGGACAAAGCAAAAACTTTTGACTGAAGCGATATTTCAGGCAAGTTTTATCAACTTGACTGATACTGCAGGACTTTCAGTGCCATTCAGTGAAAAGTAACCCTACTGGATGAATTGATCTACCTTTCTCTCTCTGTCCATCCATCAGTCTCTGAGTGTCTAGAAAGAATCAATTGGCAAGTGGGCTTTGGAAACCTCACCCGTCAATGACGCCAATCCTCCCTGTGTTTGCAGAAGGCGCCACAGTGGTGTAGTGGTTAGAATGCAGTACTGCAGGCTACTTCTGCTGACTGTTGCCAGCAGTTTGGCAGTTCAAATCTCACCTTCCATCCTTCTGAGGTTGGTAAAATGAGGACCCAGGTTGTTGGGGGCAATATGCTGACTCTGTAAACCACTTAAGAGAGGGCTGTAAAGCACTATGAAGAGGTATATAAGACTAAGTGCTATTGCTAAGTGCTATAATCTGCCTTATCTTTTAACCCGATCTGCTTAATTGGTTCATACAATAATCATTGGTTGCAAAGAAAGTCTTTTAAAACTAGCAATGTTCCGGGATGAGTAATTAATTTTGACATCCTTGCACAATTCCAAATCAAAAGAATTACAAACAATGAGTACCTTGAGGATTTTATAAAGAAATTAGTTACTGAAAACTAGAAAGAATAATAATCACATTTAACAAAAAAATGTTTTCTAATCATCTTGAATCTTCTATATGCTCAGGACCATAAAAATGACTCACCCCAAAAAAGAGAGTAAAATGTAAGGAAACAATTCTATGCACTTGACTTCAAGAAAGAAAGACAGAATAAAAATCCAATAAGTTCCTCTTCTTACCAGAGTTGGAGGTTCAATCATTGTTTCAGAGCCACCATAAGGAATAGTCAACTTCCTTCTATTCTTCCCTGTGAGACAGACAAAATTTTAAAACTGCATAATTAAAAAAAATAGGAAGAGGTGTTCTATAGAAGAGAAGACAAAGAGAAGATGAGAAAGCTGGGAGTGGAAGAACCTCTGTTTTACCTCCTGAGGTGTCCTGATTTGGAACTTCCTGACAGATCTTCCTGAAAAACAATTCTTGAGGGAGATTTGATGGATGCCTCTTTATCTCAGGATCTCTGATCTTCACCGCAAAGGACTTGAAATAATAGGCAGGAGAAAAGAATTAACAAACATCACACATCATAAAGAGGATTCTTGTCCTTTGGACACCAATTCAAAGCCCCCAATGTCCATCAGCTGATCCATATCTTTCTTGGAGAATGAAATAATGCACCAAATAATTAGTGAAATCGCTCAACATATTATGAATGCTACAGAACGCTGGTAGGGAAGGGTTAAGAATTCAAATACATTATCTATTTATTAAGTTTATATACTTCCCCTCTCACCAATAAAGCGACATTACATTTAAAAATCTTCTAATCCCCCAAGAGGAAGTCCTCTCACCTGCAACTCTACCTGCTCCTCCTTCTCCTCCGCCTGGCTCAGGAGGAAGCCTTCCGCCAGGGCCACCGCCTGGGAGCTGGTCTCTGCTCCACACTCCCGCACCCATTTCTCCATCTGCAGGGGCAGAAGGCCCAGGAACTGCTCCAGAACAACCAGGTCCAGCAT
>JANHFT010007428.1:38478-57259 GCA_032467955.1 Pseudoxenodon macrops
AATAAGGCCAAGGCCATATTTCGGGGTTCAAAAGAAAATAAGACCCTGTCTTATTTTCGGGGAAACACGGTAAGTAAATAAGTAAATAAGTAAATAAGTAAATAAGTAAATAAGTAAATAAATAAATACCACTTTAAGATGTTTAGCCATTGCTGCATTGACATAATTACCAATTTGGAAATACTTTATAGTGGCTCATCCATTTCAATGTGTCATCCTTACCAAGGATGGCTGTATCTTTTTCTGCTTCAATAATCAAATTCGTTGTGCAGCAATCTTTCAAGCTTCTTCTCCAATTATACAAGAGACAGGAAGACCACAACTCCTAATATAATTTGTTGGTTGTACAATTCAAGAAGTCTAACTGAATTTTTGTCTCTTCTAGAACAGAATTTTGGGAACATGTCAGTTTCCATAGATTTAATGTAACACCAATAGCTAATGCAGAATCTTGAGGTACTACACTGCATGCTTCTCTCTATGTAGATTTAGTTCCTTTGAAGATGACACACTAAGTGCCCTTGGTCAGGCAAAACTCTGTCTAAAGTCTGCTTATTCTTCAGCAAGAAATTATTTGAGGATCCTAACATATATTTTAGCTACAATATCTACCTGTATAAGATCAATGGGTCTGTAATTGCTAGGGTTCTTTTTATTCTGGTTGTAATATATAGAGGCTACTATTGCCATCTTCTATTGGAAGTGGACCAAAGCAGTCATAGAATGGATTCTACTTGATGAAAAGTGTCCATGAAAGAGACCTAAAGCAAGATGGATCAATGACATTTGCAAGTATTGTGGGTCCAACTGACAAAAGAAAACTCAGGACTGTATTGGTTAGAACATGTGGAAGAGACCTTCATCTTGCAGTGAATAGACCATGGCTAAAATGATGATAATTTCCATCTTCAAGCCAACTGGATATGGTAGGAATTATTGATATGCGTAAATGAACCTGCCAGTAGAGGACATTACCATTGGAGATATTTTGTTGAATAGTAAATATGGTAAGAAGAGCTTTATTGCTCTTCAAGTCATTTATGATAAATTTCTTCATAAACATTTTAGGGTAAGCATAGTTGAGTTGTTGGCTAATATGCTTGAAATAAAGTGGTTAATTAATGATAGCAGTCACTACAAATTCATAAGATACATGTGTGTTCTCAGGTCTAGGTGATAATCTGTTTGTGTTCTTTTTAGGATTCTGGTATTTGTTTACTATTCAAAAACTTTTTAAATATATTTAAAAAGTGATTTCCCAACTCTGCTGCACCTCCCTTTTTTAAAGACTCTTTAATTGAATGCAGTCTTTGCCTGCCTTCCTAAGTATAAAGCAGAAGACCCAAAGCAGTGATAATAATGTCATTGTTGTGGAAAAGTAGAGACTCGAGCCAGCACTTCAGGGAAGGAATGGTTTATTGCACAAGGTTCAGCATGTCAAAGCAATACAAAAGTCTGAACCCCGAAAGGTCCATCACGAGACATATTTATACCCTCATGGGTGAACATATTTCCTGAGTAAACATAAAACCATATATGGATATAAGCTATACATCCTTATATTTGAGGAACTGAAATT
Source organism: Pseudoxenodon macrops (assembly GCA_032467955.1). Classification (NCBI taxonomy): domain Eukaryota; kingdom Metazoa; phylum Chordata; class Lepidosauria; order Squamata; family Pseudoxenodontidae; genus Pseudoxenodon; species Pseudoxenodon macrops. Next base: position 40,058 of record JANHFT010007428.1, read on the forward strand.
CCCAGACCATTAGGGAGGTTTATGCTGATAAGATAAGATGCAGCTGCTGTTGTCAACAATACAAGGAAATCTGGCAATCCAGCAATATATCTACTAACCAAAGCAATTTTGACATGTCTGAAGGCCTGGTGACCTTTTCCCAGGATCAAGGCCTGCTGAGATTAGGCCTGGGTCTAGTTTCAGGCTACTTTATCATGAGAGGATATCATTGCTTTGAGCCTTATCCCCTCCACACTGTGGATCCCAATGGCCCTAACTGATAACTACAATGGCCATGATGAAAAGCTTCAGATCCTAAGTGAAGATATGTTTGGATCGATCACATAACAACCCATACCCCACTCATTTATCTATAGAAAAATACATATACAAACCTGAGGGACTTTATAGATGCCTCCTAATGTTGATATCTGGATGGAGATGTCATCCGTAGCTCCATCGACAAGAGCCAAAATGTTGTCCTTCCTTCCACAACTATAGTTAGGAACATTGGCTTCTCCAGTAGAGAGCATGTCCAGCAAGGCATCTGAAGTCACAAGTGTGTTCAAATAGTTGTCATGGATGTTGTAGCCAAGTGTGAGATTTTGCAGAAGCCAGGGTATCTTGTTGACCACTTGAATGTTAAAAATGTAGCGTAGAATTCTTAACTTATCAAAAGGTAAACTAATGTAAAAAAGCATTAATGTTATCAGCAGCAGCAGCATTAACAGCAATAACAAAATATTTTTTCAATGTAATCCTCTTTGTCTCCACAAGCCTTCTGAGTCTTAAACCAATACTGATCCAAAACCAGAGGCAAATGATAGTTACCCATCACCACTTCATTTTAACGGGGAGATGGGATAGAGATAGTTTTCCACTAAGATTCATAATCACAAATAAACCATTATTTGTAGTAGTACTAATAGTAACCAGGATTCAAAATCATTCAATCATTAAAGCAAAATCATCATAATATGAAGAGCCTGTTTCACAAATGACCCAGAAAAACAATTCTGAAATCAAGTCATTCTCTCGTCCTATAAGGATCAAGCACTGAATATAAATAACCGGTTATAAAAATATGGAAATGGGCAGGCCAGAAGCAACTACAGATGATTCAGTAAATATTTTAAACTAAAGTTGGTATTGAAGTGATAACTCAGGATTGGACTAGGAAAGATAATCTGGACTTTTTTTTCCATCTTTGGATTTGAGTCTATTCCAGAAAACAAGACAAAAGAAAGGAGCAATGGAAATCCAAACAATTCAAGAGATTAGACAGATCCTGCAATTTTAAGAATTAAAATAGAGAGAATTCAACTCCATCAAAATGAATTACTTACGACTCAAATTGACAATAAGGAGCTATGTTGAAAGGCAACATTGTTGTCCGCAGTATTTTTGTTCCAGTGGTGATAATATTAATGAGATGGTCTCCTGGCCTGTAGTAGCTCCATGGTTTTTTTTCATCCTGGTGCTGGAAATTCAGTGGGCACTTCATTCTAAACTTCCCAGAGACTGGCTGGGACATCAGCAGCATCATAAACAGAATGAGAAGGTTCATAATTCATAGAGCTGAATCAATTCCCTTCCTGTTTCTCAACAAGAACAACAAAAAGATGTAGAAAGTACTCTTGCAAGAAAGAAATGCTAGTACCTTTCCTGATTCAGACAGAGACAAACTGAATATCACCCAGAAATGAGAGAAAGGTACATTTAAGAGCATCCCAAAACTTATGCCTCACAGAGTGTGATCTAGGCATTTATCCTTTTTTTGCTGCAAGATCCCTTCCATGTTGCTCCAGTCTTGTTTACATGAAAGATAGAGAAGTAGCAGAAGAGATCTCAAAGATCAGAACTGTGAAAATTACAATGAGAAGAAACTTCTCTTGGGATCCTGAACTTCTTTGGTGCTGCATTTGCAGAGAGGTAGCAGAAGAAAAACATCTTAATGGGGGAAAAAACACAAATCTATCCCTGGGGCAGAGGTGGGTTCTAAATCTTCTTACTGCCGGTTCACTCAGGGGCGTGCTGCAGCCATGTGCATACTTTGCACGTGCACGTGCATGTGCAGTGCTTTAAAAAAGGTTATGTGCATGCACAGAAGCAAAATCCAAGATGGCACGACCTATGGCACCGCCAAAAGAACTGGCTCAGGTGCATGGCAGGCCCGGGTCGCTAATGGTTCTACCAAACCGGGCCGGTAAGTTACTAATGGTTCAGTAGAACCAGACCGAACCTTTAGGAACCCACTTATGCCCTTGGGGCACTGTTCTATTGTGGTTGTGGTCTTTCTTATCAGGACATATTCTGAAAATAATGCTGGAAGATATTACTTCAGCACCCAGATAATACCTGCTGTCCTTCAAATGTGGTAACTTGTCTCCAGAGACCACCGAGACAATATCAGTCAGAGCTATTGAATTTGGTGACATTGTAGATGGCTGATTCTTAAGTCTACTGCTGTCTGTCTTCTAAGTCCAAAAAAAGTAGTCATAACCCTTGGACACTGTCTAGTATTTGGAGTAGAAATGGGTAGACTAGAAAGGAGAAAAGGAGAAAGTTAGAGTGGATTGAACTTTTTATATTCTTCTTCTTCAATCTATTGTCCTTCCGTATTCATGTAAGACATTGATAACCTTTATTTTTTGAAGATTTTTATTTTATTAAACCTACAGAGGGCTATGAGATCTACAGCTAGGATGGTAGCATTTCCCACAGCATGGTCCATGGGACTTATTTATTGCCACACCCTCCCAGAAACCTGAAGCAGAGCTGTGTCACTGAATACTTGCCCACGACCAGGTTAAGCAAAGCAAAGCAAGTCAAAATCAGGCATAACAAGGCTAGGCAAAGTGGCAAGACATCAGCAACCACAAATGTGGCTGAAAAAGACAACACTTGTTCCTGACAAATGTCCCTCCCCACAGTGTCTCTTTAAATCTTATTCCCCAGTGAGCCTTGTGATGAGGGGCAGGGCACCCTCCTCTCAAGTTCACCCTGAACTGATCCTACCTCCTCTCCATTCTCCATGCTTAAGGGTCGATTGGGAGAGGAAATTGTTCTTTTCCTGAGCTCTGCTGCTCTTGTACTCCATTGCCTACTCTTTCCCTCTCCTCTCCCATACTCAGTGGTCCTGCACTCTCTTCTCCATCGCTGGCAACCCTTCCATGGCCCAAGGGACGCAAAACTGCCTCATCCTGCTATTCAGGTTATTCCTCTGGAGCTAGAGAGTCCATTCCTCCATTGGCCCTGGCTCCATCTTGTTCTCCTCCTCCTTGTACCCAGGCTCTGATGGGGCCATGGCACTAGCCCCGTTGCAGGGCCCCCTCCCCTATGATCAAGTGGACAAGGGTATTTTGGGAACCAGGTGTGGAAGTCCTGGACCAGAAAAGGGGCATGGATATCAGAAGCATCCATTCAACTGCTCAGGACAGCAACCCATGCCACAAGGTACTGAAACTGGCCACTCAACCAGTGAGAGTCCCTGATGCTATCCACCTTATACTCCATTGTTTCATGAGGGGCTATTAGTCCAGTTGATGGAGGAGCTGGACTATGTGGATTTTTGGCTGCCACATGTACCAGTAATGACCGATGAAACACCAGGTGGATCTGCATGGTACATGGCAGCCAAAAGGCCACTGGGTTGATCACTGCTTCAACTGGGAATGGTTCCAAGTAGTGGTGATCAAGGTTATTTGAAAGGTGAACTATCAGCAGGTGCCATGTGGGGAGCTAAACCCATGGCTAGCAGTGGATCCCCTTGATGATGCCAGGCTGCAAACCTCTTGTAGTCCTCCTTGGCTCTCTCCAACTAGGTGTTCACAACCTGGTGTATGGTATGCAGCTCCTGGAAGAACATGTCTAATGCCAGTACCAAGGAGTTCAATGGGGCCAAAAGTTGTGTGTTTCAGCCATTTTGCAAAAAATGGGTACACTCAGGTAGATGTGTGCTGAGAGTTATTGTAAGCAAATTCTGCCAAGTCAAGACCTCCACCCAATTGTCCCACTGTTGATTGCTAAAGCACTGGAGGTACTGCTCCAAGATGGCATTCACTCTTTCTATGCCTCTATCAGTTTCTGAGTGATGGGCAAACAACAGACACACTCACACTTGCAGTTTTGCTAGTAGTGTCTGCCAGAAGCATGCTGTGAATTGCACGTCTCAGTCAGACACTACCCTCTTGTGGAGTCCATGTAGAACATGTCCAGAATACATGTTCGATGAACAGACTGGCTGTCACCCACACAGTGGAGAGACCCATACAGAGGATGAAATGAGTCATCTTGGTCAGCATGTCCACCCACCAGTATCATGGTGGCACCCTTCGATGAGGGCAAATTTGTGATAAAATCCAATGAGACCACCCCTCATGGCCTTCCTGGTGTGGGCAGAGGCTGCAACAGTATGGGGAGTACAACTGTGGCGCATTTGGCCTGCTGGCATTACAAACATGATGCCACATATCCTGATACATCATATTCAGGCTTACAGGACAGTGAGTCTGTGTGCTGGTTCAACCCACTAGGGACATACATCACCCTGCAAGTCCATTGTACTAGGTAGTTATGATGTTATTTCATATTCAGGAATCTGACAGCCCACAGATAAAAACTGTTCTTCAGCCTGTTTGTGCAACTGGCTATGCTTCTATATCTCCTACCCAATGGTAGGAGAGTAAAGAAGTGCTGACCAGGTGTGAGTCATCCCTGAGGATTTTCCTCACTTTTTTAAGGCAGCAAGTCCTAGCGATCTTATCTAGTGGTATCAGGGGGCAGCCCATGATGTTTTGTGCTTATTATTTAATTCTTAGTGTAAAGTCACTCAAGGCCGCCAAACAAAGACTAAACATAAACTATCCTTCTAATTCAGATACCAATCAAGTTTTGAGAATTGAGGGGAAAAATATTGCTCATTGTTTTCAACAGATAAGCACAACTGAATATGTCCTTGTGGAAAGGCTGGTGGAATTAACTCAAGAATAGGCAGTTTTTGTATTTAATCAAACAGAAAACATCTTTAAACAAATCATCAAGATAAATATTTTCATTCCTAAATTACGCTTAGCTTAAGTTTTTTCTCTCCACTTGGACCAAAAATGGAAATTGGTGTCTCAAAATCAGATAAACTGAGGAACTCAGAATCATTTCTTAGCCTGCAGCAAGGCATAGAACATAGAATAATAGAGCTGGAAGAGGCCTTGGAGGTCTTCTAGTGCAACACTCTGCTTAATCAGGAGAGCCGATACGATTTCAACAAATGGCTATCCAGCCTCTTCTTGGAAAGTTCCATTGATGGATCACCTTACTAACAATGTTTCCAGTCTACACTGGACTCTATATGAGGAACAACAAAAACCAAGAAATGTCAAACACAATATGACCTATTTTCATTTTATTAATTTTATTTTCCTTGTTTAATTTCATTTTGTTTTACTGATCAGAAAAAGACTCCAAATATGATCATGCATTCTTGTGCTTTTGAGTGACTGTGTACTGAAGCTGTTAGGTGAAAAGAGATTGTTGAATTTTAAATAAAATAGAAAGAAAATATTAAGGAAAAGTAAGCATGATTGGGAATAAAAAACCCAAAATCATTATAATACAGAGTAATATATTTTGAGGTCTATGTTTGTAAAACATCATTTGGAAGAGGCTTCTATTTCGTTTTTATCACCATAACACAAATCTAACCCAGAGTAGTAGAGAAAAAGAGGGAGGTTGAATTTTTTAAATGTCAAATACAAAATAAAATTGTTTTGTCATGAAGAATGCTAAACTATCATCTTAAAATACAAAAAAACCACATCCTCAGCATTCTTATTTTACTTTTAATATAAGCTGCTCCTTTGTGTTGAGATCTGGCCTCAGGACAATTATATAGCACTTAGGGATGAAGATGCAGCCCAATAGCCCTGCACCAGATGCCAAGATGGAGAAGATTTGCACAGCCACCATGTATTTCCCCTTCGTGCTCAAATAGGTGGGTACAAAAGAGACCCAGACACTGCAGAAGACCAGCATGCTGAAAGTGATCAGCTTGGCTTCATTGAAGGTCCCAGGGAGATTCCTGGCCAGGAAAGCCACAATAAAGCAGATGCCAGCCAGTAAACCCATGTACCCCAGGGCTACATAAAACATGACAACAGACCCTTCATTGCATTGCAGAATGATTTCTCCAGGCAGAGAGTGCAAATCAGAGTCAGGGAAGGGGTGAGAGACTCCTAACCAGATGGAGCAAATGAGAGTTTGAATCCCAGAACAAGAAAGAACAAGGGAATTGGCCAGAGTCTTCCCCAGCCACCTCTTCATGTTGTTGCCTGGCTTTGTGGCCAGGAAGGCCAACACTACTGTGATTGTCTTGGCCAAGACTGAGGAGACAGCAGTTGAGAAGACGATGCTGAAAACAGTTTGACGGAGAAGACAAGTGGTTTTTCTTGGCTGCCCAATGAAGAGGAAGGTAGTCAGGAAGGAGAACAATAAGGAGATGAGGAGGACATATGAGAGGTTCCGGTTGTTGGCCTTGACTAGTGGAGTTTCCAAGTGTTTGATAAAGATTGTTAAGACAAGAAGTGTGGCTAAAGACAAGAAGAGGGCAAAGGAAGTCAGGATCATGCCCAGATGTCCTCTGTAAGATAGGAAGGTTATGACTTTGGGGATGCATTGATCTTGTTTCTCATTTGGATGCTGATCCTCTGGACATTTGATGCACACTTTTGCATCTGTAAATAAGAGAGATAAATATGATTTATCCACTTCCTGAAATGTTGGCCTTTTCTCCTTCTGTTTACTTTGTCCACCATTATCATCTCTTCCGTAAATGCATCATGTGAAATTGGTCAATTCCATAGATTTTGTTTTTTATATTTTCTGAGCAATCAATTTCATCCAGAGTGGCCCTTTCCTGAAAATCCTATCTACTTTAAAATATTCTTTTTCATGCAGCTGTGGTTTTAGCACTAAATATGCCCTCTTGAATTTGTGGACAGACCTTGCTGAAATAATATCAGCATTGAATGTGCAAAGTTATATCCTTTTTTTATTTAAAGGTCCTCATTTCTCTTTTAGTAATACTGCAAAGGTGATCAAAGGAAAAAGAGAGACTGGCTGGAGAGCTCTCTTGCTCCCAGATGATTTCTCACAATTTACTTTATGAAACTAGTTCTGGATCTTAAGGCAAGGAGGCCAAAATGAAAGACCCCCCCCAACTGAGAAATCAGACTCTCCAATTGAACACTATGAGAGACTACAGTGATCACACCTACTGGTCGTACTTCTCCTTCAAATCTACTTACCTTCCTGAGTGGAGATGGTCCCTTCTCCACAAGAAACACAATCGTAGCAGCAAAGGAGTTCCCCTTCCCGAGGTACCCTAACAAATCCTGGATGACAACTCTCCACACACTTGGATTTAGGGAGAGACTAAAGGAAAATAAAAGGAACATCAAGGACAATGTGTGGGAAATTTGTTGGGTGTATCCCTGTTACTTCTGATAGCCACCTGATGGCTTTGTCTAAGTTGACCCAGATTTTGCTGGACAGAGATGAGTTATAGCACCATCTGCAGGGCCCCTGGAAGGAATTGTAAAGATGGAAATATGGTTCTCAAGGCAAAGGAATCTGAAACATTTGTAAGTCCAGAGAAAGAACTCTTGGAAGTGGCTAAGGCTGACACCTCCCTAATTTACCAGAGTGTCACAAGTGGAGGCAAAGCAGCAGAATCAGTCCTAAAAGGTCATGCCATTAGTCAAACTTCAATAGAGCAGTTTTGGCCTTCCTGTGGAATTTTAAATAACTGGGGAAGAAAGATATGCTTCACCTGGTTGAGCCATTTTGGGGACACCATTGCATCCTGGTCAACAGTAAACATGGCTTCTCCTGATCCTTGTCTTGCTAGGCTCCCAAATTTTGTCCAGAAAATTGACTTGTTAGGAAACTGGACTGAACTCATGATATCAAGATCAGCAGCCAGCTCTCCATTCTGATCCAGATATAATCTATCCAATGAGCTATTGTAAAGCTCGAAAAGGTTTTGCAGGAAATGATGAAGCTGAAATAAAGGGAGGGAAGAATATAGAAAACAGGACAGGAATACTGATATTGTAATTCTTAATAATTCCAAAGTTCCAGATAGATACTTAAAATAGTGCTTATTATTAGAAGGGATTTCTGTACAGGTGCAATTGACCCAATCAATGCCTTTATTCAGGTTACTTAAAGTGAATAGAATAGAATAGAATAGAATAGAATAGAATAACAGAGTTGGAAGGGACCTTGGAGGTCTTCTAGTCCAAACCCCTGCTTAGGCAGGAAACCATACACCATTTCAGACGAATGGTTATCCAACATCTTCTTAAAAACTTCCAGTATTGGAAGTTTTCCTTAAGGAAATTTCTCCTTAGTTCTAAGTTGCTTCTTTCCTTTATTAGTTTCCACCCGTTGCTTCTTGTCCTACCCTTATGATGGTTGCAGAGTCCCAGGGGTCATGTGATCTCCTTTTGCGATCTTCTCACAAGCAAAGTCAATGGGGAAACCAGATTCATTTAACAACCCAGTTAACTAACTTATTAACTGCACTAACAACCATGGCAAGAAAAGTCATAACGTGGGGCAAACCTCACTTAACAAATGTTTTACTTAACAACAGAAACTTTGGGCTCAATTGTGGTCAGAAGTTGAGGACTACCTGTATTTGCAGGTCTTTGATTTTGTGATTTTCTCCAGTTCTGTTTCTTCTATTCTGTTGTCTCCAGGTACTGCCATGTTTAATATCCAGATTTTTTTTCCTCATTGACAATTTTTAAATCTGGGGTATTATTTCTAGTCTTCATTTGTTGTTTCTTGTAGGTCAATTTTGTCTTTCTGATATTTAGTAAGTCTTCCTGATATACTAACATCAGTATATTTTTGCCACTATCCTTCAGATATTCTTCCAATGTCTGTCTGACATACCAACAGATTCACAATTCACATTCACATTCAACATTGCTCCATGGTTTAAGAGTATGATTCCTTATCATTATTTTTCTTGTCTTCTTATCCAAGGCTTTAGTTCTGCTTGAGTCTAGCACATTATTATAATGTACCAATAGCAGACCCTTTAATACCAGCATTTGGTCATTAAACTAATATAAAATAGACATAAAATAGGCATTCCCTTCATTTCTTTATACAATAATTTAAGTACCAGGTTCTAATTTCATAACCAAATAATTACATAATTCCCCAATATTCTAACAAAATTGTTTTAAATATTGTAATTCTGAAATATTAGAATCTCATGAAGACAATGCTGTGGACTTTTTATTAATCTACCATCTACCTCTGAGCATACAATTCCAATTTTATTTTTATCAATTCCAAACAGAGTTTTGAATTATTTAAAAATATGTATTGGTGATATGTGTTTTCATTACTAACCCTAGCCATAATTAGATTTCTAGCCTAATGGAATTTTTACATATATTTTACCATGAAACACAAATAAGGTAATCTCAAAACATGTGAGACCTCTTAAGAAAACCGATACACTACAAAATAATTTTTTGAGAGACCTCGTTCTAATCCAGAACCAGGAGTGGGTTCTACTTACCTTCAGGTTCAGGGTCACTCCAGAAGTTTTGTGTCGCCCATCGCTCTCAGGTTAAAATTGACTGCACATGCGCAGAGGGTTATTTTTGATTAAATTTCGCTCTGGTGAACGGATTTCATGAGCGGTTCAGAAGTGTGTCCAGCCAGTCATCGTTGTTGGTTTGGCGAGCGGGGAGAAATTCCTGTTACTGGTTCTAGTGAACTGGTCTGAACCGGCAGGAACCCACCTCTGCCCAAAACCTAATTACACCCCTAACCCTAAGTGGAATTTTATCCAAAACTGATTTTTCCTTGTGTTTTACCAGGAAATGGAGGTAAGGCAATATTGAAACATGAGACACCTCCTCATGATACCAATACTCTTGTTATTCCATTGGCAAGATTTGTATTCTATGATGAATTCTTGTATATGTATCTCTAACCCTAAGTGGATTTCCAGCTTACTGTTATTTTAGGAAGTATTTTATCAGGAATCGCTGATAAGGATGTCTCAAAATATGAGAGACCGTCTAATCATACTGATTCTCTACAAATGTGTTATCTATATCTATTTTACAGGCAAAGTCATGGAGACTTAACCCTAACCCTAATCACAATCCTAATCCTAACCCTAACAGGAATTCCAACCTAATAGGGTTGTTCCATATGTTTTACCAGGAAATACAAAGAGGCCTCCTAAATCTACCAATACTCTATAAATCAATTGACAATATTTATTTTACATTTACAATTCCTTGGAGAAGTAACCCTAATCCAAATTTGATTTTCAGATGGATAAAGCTACCAGGGGATGTTTAGAGTTAATTCTATATGTTGCTGTCCATTGGAAGGTCACAACAAACATTTTTGGGTAGATGATTACAAAGCCTCACCATGGTAAGAAAATATGGTTTATGTTTATGTCTCCCTTAAGTAATCATAATTTGGGGGAGTAGCAACAGAATTACTCTCTCCACCCAAGTATGGCTAACACAAAGACCATATATGGTAGGTGAAATATCCATGTCAAAATTTAATCTAAGCACAATTTGGGGGGGGGGGCTTCTATATTCTGAGGTTGCATTAACTCCACGCTATATCAATGATACAGATACCTGTCAGTTAAGATGTGTATGAGTGGTCAGTGTACAATATATATATTGAATAAGCATTCTTAAGTTCTCACACTACGCCCTGGGGTAGAACCACATATCCTTTGTGCTTGGCACTCATCCAGCAAGCATGCTCCTTGAAAAGAAATCTTCAGAAACTGGTAGAAAATGTAGGTGGTGATTTCCCCTTCCCCTACTAATACCTTCATTTGTTCTGACCTAGGCTTCTTGATTACACCAAGGGAAACAAACGGTGTTTCAAAAACCTCTGTTTTATTTATGGCGGCTAGAAATTGGATTCCTTTCCAGCCTGGGCAAAAGTATCTCAATTAGTCCTATGGAACTCTGCCAAAGTCTTTCAAGATACGTCGGTGGGGCAATGTTAGACAAAGTTCAAAACTAAACAAGAAAATACAAAATCAAACCAGAATCCAGTCGCACATGGAGCTGTGAAATTATTGTAAACGAGTTCCGAATGTGGTAGCTCTTCTTTTAAGTCTTCTGGGAGGGTCCAACCTCTCCCAGCATTACTCCTGAGTAGCCATTTCCCTTCGCAACTGCTCTTGTCTTCTAGCAGCTCTGCGCATCCACACATTAGGGACTGGCACCCCCTGTCCCTCTGTGTCGCTGCTATCAGACCCCGCAGATGGCCCTGGCCCCATCTCTGCCTCCGATGCAGAGACCCCGTCCGAGCCTTCCCTAGACTCCAGAGCTGACCCATATTCCTCTCTGCTGTCCGACTCATCTGCCAGCTCTGCAGGCTGCCGGTGAACCACAACATCATTTTAAAAAACATAACTCCTCTGGCACTGTCCACTACACAGAATTCCTTTCTATCCCATCTATTTTCTATTCATATCCTGGTTTGTGGCTAAGCAACTTTAGGCAACTTTGTGGCTAAACAATTTTGGGCTAGTTTGCCTCTCGCCCAGCAGAGCACAGCTAGCTGGCTGGCTGGAAACTGTAGCTTCATCTCCCTCATGTCTTGCTCTTATTATTATTTTAAGTGGTTCAAAAGAACTTTGCAGTTCCCACAATTAAAAGACAAGCTATTCGTCTGAGTAGCTGAAGCTGAATCTCATCCAATTCTTCTGAGACTAGAAAGAATTGACTCTTGATTTTCTTAGCAAGGTCAGTTGCCTCATCCTGTGCTATATTTTGCCACTAGATGGAGGAACACACTGCGCAATTATGTCCTGAAATGGACATAATTCCCTTTCTCCAGGCACTAAATGTACAAATAGAAAATTCAGCAGGCTCCATCACCATTAGGGATTGATGTACTAAGATTATGATGCACAATTTAAGTAGCGTGGCCAAAATGAGTGAGTTGGTCAAGGATGACTTGTGGCACACCAGCCCAAGGGCAAAAAGCTAATTCTTATTTTGTTTTTCTCTGACACTTGGTCTATATAATTTGCAGCATCTGCGGACTTAACGTATTTTTCGTAGGATAAGACGCACCCAAGTTTTCACCCACTTTTTGGGGGTAAAAAGGTGTGTCTTATACTCCGAAAAATATGGTATATGTCTGTTTTCTTCAACCTAATAATTTTGGGCTGAAACCTCCATAAGTCAGTTTCATATTTAACATGGTTGGCGAAAAGGTGAGCCACAGTGAAACATTTCTGCAATGAACTTTTTATGCAAATTGTGGCTGTTATGAAAGTCTCACAAAGTTCTTATTTAGATCTCAGTCCTGGCGTGAAATTATTTGACGACTGGATCCATGCTCCAATTTCTGCAACAGTTGCAGACCAGAAATAGTTATGTCAGCTCAATGGCGTGGTTTCTTCCCATAGTATTTTTGATCTTGCCTAATTATCACCATCCCACATGTGTACACCCAGGCCTGCAATGGAATATAGGCCCTGGAGGATTAGTGTATCCATTTTGTTCATTCAACTTATAATTTTCTAAAAATGTAAACAAACTGGGGGGGGGAGAGGGGATGAAGAGAAAGAAAATATGTCAGGCTACTCTGAAATGTGGTGGCATATGTGTTGTGAAGATACCATTCAGGAATCTTGGGAGCTCCTTGAGCTTGGCTATTTTCCTGCAGACATTTCATTACCAAAACTAGGTAATATCATCAGTGCTATCAGTAATTAGCACCGATATTACCTAGTTTTGTAATGAAATGTCAACTCTGAGTTACAAATATTCTCCTTTTATAGATACCATTCAAATATCGATTGAAACATTTCAAACATCAATTGTTCAGGTATAAGGCTAGATTCTTGGGATAGGCAATCTCAGAAGCATCCCAAACTCGTTACATGATGAGAAGTTTTTAACCACAAAACAGGAATTTACTATTGTTACTTGATCTTTATTTGAAACTCTAACACTGATAAATGAGTGAATATTTTCATCACTTATTTGGAGTTTAAAAGGTGGGAGGAGGATTTATTCACCAATATACTCATCTCTCTTTATAGCAGGACTATTAAATTCCTGCCCATGGGCCAGATGCATTACACGCTGGCCATGCCCATGTCCACTTTAGCAAAGGGGAAAAAAAGTCCCGATACGTCATGTCATGCCGCCATGAGTTTGACGCCCCTGTTCCAGTGGTGGGATTGAAACATTTTTACTACCGGTTCGGTGGGTGTGGCTTGGTGGGTGTGGTGTGGCTTGGTGGGCGTGGCAGGGGAAAGATTCTGTAAAATCTCTATTTCCTCCCAATCAGCTGGGACGCAGGAGGCAGAGAATAGATGGGGGCGGGGCCAGTCAGAGGTGGTATTTACCAGTTCTCTGAACTACTCAAAGTTTCTACTACCGGTTCTGCAGAGCTGGTCAGAACCTGCTGAATCCTACCTCTGCCCTGCTCTATAGAGTGGCTGAGAGATATTTGGAATTGGAGGTCAATGCATTTGGAAGAAACACGATTGAAGAAAAGCTGGTGACTGAAAATTTAAAGGTTGTGATAATATTTTTCTCTCTTCCTCTTTCTCTTTCACACATATATACACACTGTTTTTTCTTGCAGGCATTAAATCTTGTTATTAAATTGGTGGAGTATTTTAAAGTGACTTAAACAGACAGGCACTTAAACAGAGTTTGACATCTAATCTATGAGGGATGCCTTTCTCCTCCAGAGAGTGGTTATTACTATCATCTTCCTTCTGTGACAATTGTATTAAGGCTTCTCTCTTTCTGATATATCCCAGTAGTCCTTTCTTTTCTTGGCATAGGACAACAGGAAACCTTTCAAAAGTATTAAGGCAGAGAGAATGAGAGGCTTGGATTATAATGTTCCATAAGTGTAAGTTTACCAAGTATCTGAACAGTCAATAGGAAAGGAGGACAAAGGGGAGAAAAGGTGAACATACTGTTTAATTTTCCTGAAATCTGCAACAAAAATTGAGGAGGAAGGAAGGAGGAAAGAAAGAAAGGAAGGAAGGAAGAAAGAAAGAAAGAAAGAAAGAAAGAAAGAAAGAAAGAAAGAGAAAACTATATTTTAAAAATAAATTGAATCTTTTTAAATGTGGAATAATAATTTAGGTCTATATGAATATGGAATTACTTTTTTTGCTAGCATCAAAGACTAGTTTTCCACCACAGGAATGTGCTGGAGGAATATTCTACAAAAACCTTCAGCATATAATTGATTAAGGTGTTATCAATTTCAAGCAGCAGTGCAAGCAGGAGGCTCTAATCAACTAATTATTAAGCTCACAGAGACAAAGTTGTTAACTTGCAACTAACACTTATTAGGGAAGTGCTGTGCTAGAGGAAAGCTGGAAGGGATCCGCCAAAAGCCAGACTGTTTGATTTCAAGGCTATGCCTGCCATAAAGACATAAGGAAAAACATGTCTTCCTTTTGCCAGAGGTCTGACAAATCTATACGAGTGAAACTTTGCTCATGGAGAAGTCCCTTAGCAGAAGGTAGAGGGAGTTGCAATTTTCACAGACTTCGCCACATTACTGCATCTTTTATTAAAACAAGGGCCCACAGCAGAGGTGGGTTCTGAATCTTGTTATTGCCGGTTCGCTCAGAGTCGTGCCTCGAGCACGTGAGCACGTGCATGCTCGGAAAGCAAAAAATAGCTTCTGCATATGCGCAGAAGCAAAATCCAAAATGGCGGTGACCACAGAGCCACCAAAAGGAACCAGCTCCGTGACGTCATCGCAGAGTTACTACCTACTCTCTAGAACCGGATAGAACAGGTAGAAACCCACCTCTGGCCCACAGCAGTAAGAAGAACCAATGCAAATTGTTCCCTTCCTCTCTTTTTTTTTAAACCAATGTGTTCTTCCTCTAAAATATATTTCTTCTAGAAGCTGTCTTTCTGTCTACGAAAAAGTAGAGCTGCCAGATGAGAAATGCAGAAATCCAGCTAACTACTAGATCGGTGTTTCTCAACTTTGGCACCTTTAAGATGCATGGACTTAAACTTCCATGCAAACTTAAACTTAGAATTCCCCAACCAGCATCTGGAAGTTAAAATCCATGCATCTGAAAGTGGTCATAGTTGAGAAGCACTGTGCTAGGACTTCTGAGGGAAAAAATGGCAAACTGAAGATAGCTTCACTAAAAGTGAAGCCAATGACTGCAGCTGAATGAGGAACCAGTGAGTGGATTGGCTCTTCATAATTCCTCTCAGAACAGGAAGAGGATTTGATACTATCCACAAAAGCTCCAGATGGTTGTTCCTCATGACAATGTTGCAAGACAGTGGTGTCTGGTAGGTTTAGAGCTCTGGGAGACGAAGGAATACTCATCTTTTTCAAACTTTGGTCAAAGTCTGAAAATATTAGGTGAGTTTCCTCCAACCCTTAGCAAAATAAGTTTTAAATGCAAGTTTTAGGATTTATTTTCCCACCCTTTGGAATAAACAGCAAAAGCTTGATTAGAACTTTGATTTTGGAAAGTTAAAAACAGACTAAGCATCCTGATGAAGTTGAAGTGATTTTGGAATTCATTATAAGAATCCTTCCCATACAAAATGTTTATGTTTTGAATTCTTTTTTTTTTTAAGTATGAGACTTTGAAGGTTGGACACCAGAGGGAACTAGAAGGACTGCGCACTAGGGTTTTATAAGCCACCCAGATCCACCGGAGAGGGTTAGACATAATAAATTTTCACTGTCATCCTCCTCCTCCAGTATAATAATTTATTCCTTTGCCTTTGATTTAGTTCCACTGGGTTTTTTCCTACTCATTTTGGCCTGCCCCGCACTCAGACAAATATCCTTATTTAAACTTAAGTACCAACTTGTTTTTCATGAAAAATGGTATACCATGTATTCACATCTTTCTCCCTCATTCCATCAGTCAATAAACTTGTAAGGCTTTAAAGAAACAGTGGAGTCTACAAGCAAGTAACTAATAAAGTGAGAAATAGAAACCAAACAAATTGCCCAAAAATTGCATCCCTCTAGATAAAAAAGCAGGAGTTGTTGTTACTGCAGTAAACTTTGTTTACATAGATGAAATTGCTAATGGAATGAAACAATTTAAAGGGATTAGGAAAATAAAAGGGTTTAAATTGAAATATACAAGTCAGTAAGATGGGCATCACGTAGTACAGGTGATCCTTGACTTACAACAGTTCATTTAGTGACCATTCAAAGTTACAACAGCACTGGAAAAAAGTGACTATTTTTCACACTTGCAACCATTGCAGTATTCCCATAGTCACATGATCAAAACTTGGATGCTTGGGAATTGACTCATGTTTATGACAGGTGCAGTGTCCCGGGATAAAATGTGATCACCTTTTATGACCTTACAAGCAAAGTCAATGGGGAAACCAGATTCACTTAACAACTGTGTTACTAACTAAATGGCAGCAGTGATTCACTTAACAACCATGGCATGAAAGATTGCAAAATAGGGGCAAAATTCACTTAACAAATGTTTCACTTAGCAACAAAAATGTTGGATTCAATTATGGTTGTAAGTTGAGGACTACAGCTTGAACACCATGAACACCCTAATTTGATTTGTACCTCCCTAGTTTCTGAAAGGAAAGACAATCAGAGAGAATTGACAATTCCTCTAGAAGCAGAATATAAAAAGCCCAAACAGCTCCCATTCTAACTAGCTATACTAGCTGTCTATGGAGAGTCTCAGTCATCCATGTCATGGTTGTCCTAAAGGGGCAACTGGACCTTCTGGTTTTTCTTTGAAGACGTTTCTCTTCTCATCCAAGAGCTGAAGAAGCTTCTTGGATGAGAAGCGAAATGTCTTCAAAGAAAAAACAGAAGGTCCAGTTGTCTCTTGAAAAAGCACCTTTGGGATAGTTATACTAGCCAATACTTGGGCTAACACCAACTGCTTTATCTCTGTTAACATCTGGTGAATGACGAATGGACGCCAAAGATGTATTTGTGCTGTGTTTGTTTTCACGTGTAATCCTCAATGTATTGTACAGATTTTCACATGAGAATTTGTTCAACAGTTCTTTAGTCACATTTAACCTTTTCTTCTGACAAACATAAGAAAAGAGATAACAGGTAACAAATGCAGAGCAAATTCACTGGTTGAAGATCAAATAAAACAGTAATTTAAGTAACAATCGTTTT
>JANHFT010007428.1:57359-68037 GCA_032467955.1 Pseudoxenodon macrops
TCAGGAAATAGTCAGGCACGGGAAGATTTTTGTGGCTCCCGGTGTTTTCTTTTCTGTAGGAAACAGGTCCAAATGGCCCTTTGAGTCTTTAAGGTTGCAGACCCCTGGGCTAGATGATCTCGGGGCCTCCCTAAAATTCATGAATGTAAAATGCAAAGATACTAATCACAAACCCATATATACATGGATTTATTTCGAAATGAATGCGCCCTTTTTAAAATTAGCAGTGTTCAATATCAAATTGTATCTGTCATGGTGTCCAGTCTTTGAAACATTTTTCACAAAGTGAACAGATTGCCAACCATTGCCTGTTGACCACTCGCAGCACAAGGAGGTGCAGAAAGTTTCCCTAATTTTCCTTTGGATTTCTTTTCCAAAGGAACTAAGTTTCATGAATCCTTGTCAGGATCTCATACCTGCCATGGCTGCATCTTTGGAATGCCCAACTTCTCTTTGCCCTCTTTCCTTCTCCTCCTGGATCTGGAGGAATATGCAGCATTCAAGGCATGGGCCAATGTCTTAATGACACTGTAAGCACGGTGGTCAATTTGTAACTTGTTGCTTTTATCTTGGGTCTCCAGTGCTGCTTTCTGGATGCATCTTTTCCGGCCTTTGACAGAAAAAACGTGCTTTGAAAAAGAACAGTGAAAACACTTATGCAAGGGTTCCACAAATATAAATTGTTCAAAGGGATCTTCATACCCTCGTTCCTGAATAACAAAGTTCCAGATACTATGGACATATTCATAAAGTCTGTGACTTTTCATTGGCAAATCTCCAAAGAGTGTGATGATCCAGACTTTCCCTTCAATGGGTTGTGGCAAACCTTCCAGTGTGAAATGGACTTGGTGAATTCCATCCATCAAGCTACTATAGTCTGTAAAGAAAACGAAGACATTGACTTGCCTCCACTTAGAGATGGCATTCTTAAGTGGGGCTGCAAGTCTACTCATAGACAATTGTTGGGATATAACAACACAAATTCCATTCCTGACAAGTGTAGGAGTAAAGGTCCTCATGAAATTTTCTCCCTGCTCTGTGTCTGAAGCAAAGAGACCAATCATGGTCCATCTGAAATGGAGGAGCAGTTGGACAATTGCAGGGTACTGGACCCCATTTTTGGGGGCCATCCGAAAGAAAAAAGGGAAATGAGTTTTATCACTCAGCGCCTCTGAAACAAATCTACAAGTGACCTGAAAAGCGATTAAGAATTCTGTGTTATATTTACAGTCAGATCATCCAAAATATTAGCTCTTAAGAAATCCAACTTGGTTCTCATGAAAATATTAGGGTAGTTTATTCTTGATTAACTATTAGGCCATATTAAGATAAAAACCAGGGGTGTCAAACTCGATTTCATTGAGGGCCGCATCAGGGTTGTGTTTGACCTTGGAGGGGCAGAGGTTGTGGCCAGGGTGGGTGTGGCCAGCTCAACACTGGGGGCTTCTCTGCTGGCCCCAGTGCTCTGCCAGCGAAAACGGGCTTCCGAGCTCCGTTTTCAGCTGTGACAGCCTCTTACAATCCTCTGCCAATGAAAACGGAGCTTGGGAGTGCCACCAGTGTCCCTCGCGAGCTCTGTTTTCATTGGCAGAGGCACTGTGGGCTGGTCCTTCACTGTTTCCAGGGTGGCCACACAGGCCAGATCTAACCACCCCATGAACTTGGTCCAGCCCCCGGGCCTTGAGTTTGACACCCCTGATATTAACCCTTAAACACAGAACAATAGGAAGACAGCACATAAATGTGGAGCACAGGATACAAATTAAGTAAAAAAAGAATAAGAATAAAAATGCAAATAATACAGTCTTTCTGTAATACTGCAATGCAGTCGGTCACATGTGTATACTTCAAGCAAACTATTTCATTCCAATAAAGGAACCTACTACATAGCTCAATGAATATTTTCAGTCATCCAGTAGAGTTGGCTGGAAGTTAAGAGATGGCAATTGGACTTCTTCTTTTTTATTTGAAACTTTTCACTGCTTATTCAAGTAGCTTCTTCGGTGAGGGGGTCATTGGTGCTCTCTGAGCTTGCTTGTTTTCTTGCAGGCATTTCATTACCCAAACTAGATAACATCATCAGTGCTAGTAAGGAGTGCTGTTTGCTGTCAGTTTATATTCTGGTGGCTTGCCTTTCAGTATTGCTGGGCTTGGTCTTAGAGATTCTTTGGTTGGGCTGTTTACTGTTGGCTCTTTAACAGTTTCTTCATTGGGTTATTTTTGACCTTATGCTGATCTGGGTGCTAATTGCTGGTATAGAGGTGTTTAGGTCTTTTTGTTTCTTTTTGGGGAGGTTGGTTGTTTCTTTTGCATAGTCTGTAGATGTTGTTAATGTCTATGTGTCTATTGATGGCTAGTTTGGTGGCACTTAACTCTAGTGATGCCTGTCTCCGAATACCTATTAAGTACCATTGAACCCTGTTGAATGGTAAGAGTTGGCCCTATTCTGTTTTCTATTATATCTCCATATCATCATCATCATCATCATCTATGAGCAAGTAATATAATAGCACCAGGTATGGGCCTTTCCACCTTGGAGACAATAAATCAATTCTGATCTGGGATTCATTTATTTAATTAGTGAATTTTGGTATGGATTAAAAATTGTGGGGGATATTTATTTCTGCATAGACATGTTGACCACCTTATCAGGCAAGGGAGTGCTAGAAGAGAAGAACCACCCTCTCTTCTCCATCCAAAGTCCTGATCTGCCCAAAAGATATCAAGAACAGTGGCTGATTCCTCTTCAAAGTCAAGAAACATAGAATATCTCTATTGATTGCTTATTTGAGAACTTCTAGTTCTAGCCCCATTTTAGGCATGAAAAAATCAGCTGAGTGACTTTGAGCCAGTCACTCTCTCTCAGCTCAACCCACCTCAAAGGGTTGTTGTTGTGGGGAAAATAGGAGGAGGTAAAAGATGTATTAAGCATGTTCAACACTTTGAGTTATTTATAAACAATAAAAAAGATAGTATCAAAATCAAATCATCTTTGGCAAAGAGGATGGCAGGATGATTTTAAAAAAATCACCTCGTCAAACTAATAGAAATAATTGGCTGGAGATGGGTAGATGTGTTTCCCATGGTTCCTATGGCACCAAAGACATATTACTTGTGTGCCCAATCACACTTGGCCAATAAAGAATTATATTCTATTCTCTTGCTCATCCGAAGTTCGCCTTTAAGGGATCTAAAAAAAAGTCTCTCTGTGAGATTGTCTATGGGTGACCAATGCCTTTAGGCTTTGAATTAATTCCCCTCCCAGAAGGTCTTCTTCATCCTGACCTATGATCAGGTTTCTTCCTGCTATACAGTCTTTTCAATGGGAGCAAAACCTGACCCAAGTAGCAGTCAGACTGTATTAGGACCAGAACGGGATACCTGACACTGCAGCCTATGAGCAGCTGCAAGTACGAGGTTGGGTGCATCACAAAGCGCATCAAAGAAAGAAGGGTCTGTCTCCAAGGAGGCTTTCTTCATCTTCACAAGTATGCAGTAGAAGCCTCCAAAGCAATGAAGATGATGTCACAAGTGGATATGGCTGCTTTGATTACTTACAGTATGGCTAGATCTATTGTTCACCAACCCCATTCACTTTATAAGATTGAGAAACACACACACACAAACCTGAGGGACTTTGTAGGTTCCTACTAATGTAGACATCTGTATGGAGACTTCCCTGAAAGCTCCATCAATAACAGCCAGAAGGTTGTCCCTTGCTCCACAGCTATAGTTAGGAACATTGGCTTTGCCAGTAGAGAGCATGTCCATTAAGGCATCCGAAGTGTGGAGAGTGCTCAAAGAGTTGTCATGGATGTTGTAGCCAAGTGTGAGGTTTTGCAGGAGTTGGGTATTCTTGTTGACCATTTGAATGGGGAGAATGAAGGGTAGCATTTCTTGGAGATTAGCATCTTTAATCCTGTACAAATATTTCCATGTTATTATCATATATCTTTCCATGTTATTATCATATATATAAAATTCAGGACAGAAAGGGGAGGAGAAGATGATCTGGACTTCTGCGTCTGTCTTCCTCAAGTTCTCTTAGTGTTTCATCTGCTCTATCTTTCCATTTTAGCCTATTTCAGGATAAGGTAAAAGAGGATAAATCAAATTTAAAAATTTACACATGTTCTACAAGAATAGGAAGAAAGGAAGAAGAGTGTTAAAAGTGCAAATGGGGTAAATGCCTGAAATGCCTGGAATACACTACCTGACTCTGTTGTTACACCCCCATACCCCAATAACTTTAATCTTAGACTGTTTACTGTTGACCTCACCCCATTCCCAAGTGGTCTGTAAGGGGCCTGCAAAAGCACATCAGTGTTCTTACTGTCCCTGTCCTACTGTCCCCATTTAATTGTATCCATTTACTGTGTTCATATTTATGTTTATACTTATGCCTGTTATCTTTTACATGTTTGACAAACTAAATAAATAAAACTAAATAAATAAAATGCAACTCCATTGCACTGAATGACTTACGGAGAAGAAATATAATGAACCCCATTGAACTGCAATGGTTCAAGCGAAGGTTTTGTTGCAGTTTCAATCACACCAATGATGTGGTCTCCTGGCCCATAATAGTTCCATGGATTTCCTCTGTCTTGTTGCTTCAAAGTTGGGGGACATTTGGTTCTGAGCCTCCCAGAGTTTCTCTGGATCAATACAAGCAGCAGCATCATATAGAAAAGCAGGTAGTCCATTTCTGCTTGTGCTGAATCAGCCACTATTTCTAAACAATGAGTTATAAAAATTCAATGCACTAAAATTCAATAAGATGGAAATGCCAGTGGCTTTTCTAATTCAGACAGAGACAAGCCAAGCTTGACATGGAAAAGAGAGAAATATACATGTAAAGCACATCACCTGCCTGTCCTAAATCACATGCAAAACACTAAACATAACTAGAGGATTTTATCCTTTTCCAATGCAAGATTCCTTCCATTCTGTTTCACTTTGATGTTTACATCAAAGGCAGTCACTGGAGAAGTAGAAAAAGAGGTTTCAAAGATTGGGATGAAGATAATTACAGTGAGAAGCAACTTCTCCTCTGGGAATCCCGATCTTCTTTGGGGCTGGAGAAAAAATATTGGTGAAAAATGAGACATACCCATGGGGACACTGTTCTTCAGTGGTTCTGTGTCTTCCTACTGGAACATGTTTCGAAATTAACATTGGAGGAAGAAAGTTAAATCCCAGTTGAAAAACATCTGATGTCTTTCTGGATGTTGTCTTCCATGTTTGCAATACTAACAGATACCACTGGACAAGCTCATCCTCCATCTTTGATGTTGATGACTATTATATACTGTTGATATGGGTTTGTGATTGGTGACAATTTGTACTCAACATGTAGTCCTCAACAGAAATATATCCCCAAGGTTCCATTTTAGACCCAATACTCTTCAATATCTTCATAAACAATCTACACAAGGGAATTGAAGGGAAACTCATCAAATTTGCACATGACACTAAGCTGGCAGGAATAGTCAGTACCCCAGAAGACCATTTCAAGATCCAAAAGGTTCTTGACAGACTTAAACAATGGGCCCTATTTAACAAAATAAAATTCAACATAGATAAAAGTAAGGCAAGAAAAAATAACTGTATAGATATAAACTAGGTCAAACTTGGCTTAATGCCAGTAACTACAAGGATTTTGTAGTCCTAGTTGACAATCACTTAAATATGAATCAACAGTGTGCAGAAGCAGCCAAAAAGAACAAAGAAAAAAGAGCTCATCAATCCAATCAAGAGAATTTCTGGTCTTAAAAAAACTTTCCTCTTTACAGATTCAAAAGATTCCTTGGAATAACAATTCACTAGCATGAAAGAGTGGATTAGCAGTACCCTGGGAATGATGAGAAGGATTATCATTCTGGTTGGACTTTGTGGGAAATTTTGGCCAAGCATCAGGACAAATAGCTCCAGCATTTCTCAATTTCCAGCTTGTGTCTGGTTTGCCTGGTCCCTTTAATGAATTACCATCCTATTTTCCTGAGGAGAAATGTTAGGGACATATCTGTACCAGGAACAGAGCACAAGATTATGTTCTCATGCAGCAGCTGATCAAGACCCATGTCAAGAATTAATGGGTTTTTGTGTGTCATTCAGGGGTGGGTTGTAACTTACCTTGCTGGCGGTTCGCTGCCTCCCATGCCGGGTGGGTGCACCTTGTGTGCGCGTGCATGCGCAGTAGAAAAAAGCCTCCCTGAAAAAGGCAGAAAACAAGATAGTAACGCATGCGCAGTGCCGGAAACTCAGCTTCTGCATATGCGCAGAAGAAAAAAAAATCCCCAAAAAATTAAAAAAAAGATGGCAATGCCCACAGAGCAGCAGAACTGGCTCCGTTACGTCACCAGCGGCCTACTACCTACTCGGTAGAACCGGTCCAAACTGGAAGGAACCCACCTCTGGTGTCATTGTAAAAGCTCAGCTATGAGTAACATGGAAGAGGGAGGGTCCTTCTGTCTTTCTCCCTTCTCTTTAGAGTCGTTTTTTTGACACTGGCATGAGGATAAGTTGAAAGAATGACTAATTAGTCTTGTAGAGAGAGGATTGAGGGAAAAGGGAATCATTGTCTCCAGAAAAGCCCCAGCAGTTGAATTTTTTTCTCTGGTGTTTCACAAAACTGGATCCAAGTCCAAAATTCAAGTCCACCATGGAAAATCTGTAGGCAACATCGTCACACTTATTCAACCTTTTATCTGAAACAGTGATTGGTTGAGGGGAAAACAGGAATGACGACTTTGTCCACTATCTTGAGCTCCTGAAGAAAATGGGATATAAATCTAATAAAGGAAGAAAATGAGTGAGTACTAAATAACTGAGGAACATGAGAGTCATTTTGATTCCCTGGTGAAAAAAATGGGAAAGGATGATGTTTCAAGAAAAGTTTCTCAATTTTGTCAACCATAGCATTGATCTGCTTTCCCTCCCCCTCCCCTTTTCCTGTAAACACACACACACAAAAAACATATGCTAACTTTTGAATTCCAATTCAACAATTAAACTTCTCGGTGTCTCAGGAACCTTGGAGGGGATGAGACGCTGGCAACACAAGAAAGATTGCTCAATTAAAACAGACTCCCAGAGATTATGTCATGTGCTTTTTATTGGGAAATTTTATAGATTTGGAATTATAAATAACATGAAGAAACATGTTAACCTTGGTGAACATGTAAAAAAAAGCTTTAAAAATTGGATTCAAATCTCTACATTGATACAGATAATTTTTAAAGATAAATATTCAATTGAAGCCAGAATGCTGTCCTTGATAATTGATGGATAAGCGCAAAAATTCCATGGAAGATTATTTCAATATATGATTACTAGGGCAAGATTACTATAGGCACAGAATTATAAGATTCAGCACTACCCAACATGCAGGAATGATTGTTGAAATTGACAGAAATTGCTGAGGTGAACAAACTGACATTTTTCATTAGTGAAAGGGCAAAATTTGAGATTTATTGGTAACTACAACACACTTATGGACTTTTTCTGTAAAATGTCCACAAAAATGAACCAGCAATTTATGGCTTTAATGATTAGACAGGATAGATTATAGGAGAAAACATGTAACTTCAGAGAGTTTACATTTTCTCCCTTTTC
This sequence comes from Pseudoxenodon macrops, assembly GCA_032467955.1. NCBI lineage: Eukaryota > Metazoa > Chordata > Lepidosauria > Squamata > Pseudoxenodontidae > Pseudoxenodon > Pseudoxenodon macrops. The sequence goes on from JANHFT010007428.1 coordinate 64,977, forward strand.
TCTTTTCTTTGTTCTAATTTCATTTATATTAGACTTTACTAGGAGAGTCTCCATCTGCAATGGGAAAGTCTTCTCCTTTCTAATTGCCATCCAAAAGATCAACCACAATCTCCAGCTCCTCCCCAATGTAGACTAGATCTCAGTTACAACTTTCATGACAATTATTTGAAACCCAGAATGGCTTGGGATGCTGGGCTGGACCTGCTCTCAGCTGGGGAGGTTAAGGTTTCTTAGGTTTCTTAAGGTTTCTTTCACAGCTGTGAAAGGCAGAAGGACCTCTTCATTGTCCTTGAAGGGACTAAGACTGGTGTCTCCTCCCAGATTGCCCCCATGTTGATCACTGACAAAATCCCAGAGGTTTGTGTATTAGGTTCTTTAGCCTACTTCCAATGCTGTAGGGATCAGTAAGGCTTCAACATCTGAGCAGAATGGAGAGATAAGTACTCCCTGTGCCCAAGTTTCTATCTGCAAGAGAAGAAATCACTTGCTTCTTCATAATAACCACCATGTTTATAATATTTTACTTTTTTTTCAATGAAAGAGCAGTTGACACTATTGCATATTGTTAATGTCATCTTTTCATTATTTTTTCATGTCAGCTCCATTTTGGAAGAACAGAATTCAGTGACATTCAGTCCTTTGCCATTTCTATTTTACAGTTTGTAAATAAAGCATTTCATTTTTCTTATATGAAACAACAATTTTCAGAGGAAGGCTGGACAAGATAGCCACAGAAAGATGACTTGGACCCTCCCCCAGGAGGAGATTGAAAGGCTCTTGTACCTAAAAAACACAATCAAATAATGGAATTTTCAGTCTCCTCCACCAACTATATATTTCTGGCATGGTAACAAGATTCCCATTGCACAAGTGTCATGATAGAAAAACCTGGGTGTAGCATCTCAAGTCTGAAGTAGGCATTGAGATATTCTGCTTTAAAAAGGATTCAAAAAAGCTCAGTGGACATCTGAATTAATCCAGTTGGGGACATTATTTTCCAAAGACCCTTTAAACGTATTAAGCAAAATCATTGGTTTACTTATATATGGAGAGCAGCTTGGGCCATTTTCTTGGTGGTGACTATTGGAAAAAGTTAAGACTTAAAATTCCTCCGTCTCACATTTCTACATTTCTTCTGGTTGTAAGATGCTCCTTTGTGTTCAGATCTGGCCTCAGAATGATAATGTAGCACTTGGGAATGAAGATGCAGCCCAGCAGAGCAGCATTGGAGGACAAGATGGAGAAGACCTGCACAGCCACCATGTATTTCCCTTTGGTGCTCAGGTATGGGGGCACAAAAGTCACCCAGACACTGCAGAAGACCAGCATGCTGAAGGTGACCAGTTTGGCTTCATTGAAGGCCCCAGGGAGATTCCTGGCCAGAAAAGCCACCGTGAAGCAGATGGCAGCCAGGAAGCCCAGGTAGCTGAGGGTGATGTAGAACATGATAACAGAGCCTTCATTACATTGCAGTATGATCACTCCAGGCTGAGAGTAGAGGTCAAAATTAGGGAATGGGGGAGAAACTCCCTGCCAGATGGTACAAATGATAACTTGGATAGCAGAACAAGAAAGGATGATGCAGTTGGCCAAGTTTTTCCCCAAGCATCTCTTCACTCGATTTCCTGGTTTTGTGGCCAGAAAAGCCAGCACTACTGTGATTGTTTTGGCCAAGAGAGAAGAAATGGCAACTGAGAAGATGATGCTGAAAACTGTTTGTCGGAGAAGACAGGTGGCTTTCCTTGGTTGACCAATGAAGAGAAAAGGAGACAAAAAGCAAAGCTGGAGGGAAACCAGGAGGATGTAGGAGAGGTCCTGGTTGTTGGCTTTGACAATGGGAGTTTCTCTGTATTTAAGGAATATGGCTAAAACAAAGTCTGTGGTTAGGAACAAGTATAGAGCAAAAGAAACCAGGATGATGCCAAGATATTCTTCGTAAGACAGGAAGGTTATAATTTTTGGGATACATTCTATTTGGCCCTTATTTGGATATTGATCAGGCAGACACTTGCTGCATTTTTCCATATCTGAAAATACCAAAAAGGATTTAAAAAAAGAGTTTATTAAGTTTTTTTATAAACAACATACAAAAAACTTACATAAAATAGACAAAAGACAACCAAACTAACAGATTTACAAAAACAATTATATATATACATATAATCTCTTTTACAGCTTTTGCTATTACTTACAGGTTTTCCTTTGTTTCTATCTTTGACATACATATTTCCTATATAAATCTATATATTAAGTCTCCCATTTGCTTTCCGACTCCTTTCAGTTACATTCATATTTACATACATATACAAAAATGAAGTGAATCACTGAATATACAGTACTTTGTTATTTTTTCTGTTGAATTTTATGACAATGTTTTAATTTTTTGTTGTTCTCCAGCCATCTCTACCATTTATTCCAAATTTCATGAAATTCTGATTCCTCTTTGTCATGTAATTCCATTGTAAGTTTAATCATTTCAGCACATTCTAAAAATTTTCGTATTAACATAGCGCTTGGTGGGGATATTTTCAGATTTCCAATTTTGGGCATAGGCAATCCTGGCTGCAGTTATCATGTGGAGTATTATATATCTATTCTCTTTTTTAACATTCCCTCTAATAATTGCCAGTAAGAATAATTCCGGCTTCATATCAATCTCTTGTTCTACTACTTCTTCCAGCCATTTTTAAAGTTTTTTCCAGTACATTTTTGCTTTTGGGCAGGTGCACCAGAAATGATAATATGTTCCTTTTTCATGGCTACATTTCCAGCATTTTGCTGATAGATCCGGAAACATTTTTGCCAACAATGCTGGAGGGAGGTGCCATTGGTAAAACATTTTGTACATATTTTATTTGTAGGCGACTGCCATGGTTAATTTATAATTCACTTCCCAATTTTTTCCCCATTTTGCCAAATTGATTGTGTATCAAAAATTTTGAGCCCATGCGACCATTGTCTCCTTAACTGTCTCTTCTTCCAATTTTTTTTTTTTTTAATAGTTTATTTTTCTTTACAAAACTCTAACATAATTTTAACAAGTCTGTGACATTTTTCATAA